>JAVTVY010018584.1:0-81066 GCA_036873755.1 Hanleya hanleyi
TGTATCTGTAGAAGGGTACATGACCTCAGGTCAGGTGCAATGCACAAGTACCAAAAATTAAATACTTCCATTACAAAAGTTGGTGAATTGGCATGAAGTACAATATTATATTGTATACTCAGAAAATTTTCCAGGCACTCAGTCTACCGATTGGCGAGTAACACGGCCGTAAAGTAGTGCATTAGTGCAAAATACAATCACAGTACAATGCTCCATGAGCTAGTGATGTCAGGTATATAAAGAATAATAAAACAGTGAGTGTGACTATTGTAATTTGACAAATCCTCTGAGCTGGGTATAGACAATAGGTGATTGCAGATTAAATTCGAGGTGGTCATCACTCTTTGTGTAGAGTAGCAGGCCAGTCTGTACAGGTGAAGGGCAACTCCATGAGAAAGCCACGTACGTCACCATGACGTCGGTGGAAAGTCCAATCTGTTGGGGACAATCTGTTGGCCAATACTATCTGCGGCACTATGTATGGTATAGTGACAATTGGGGAATTCCCTTTTCTCCGCATGCTATACCGAAAGGGGAAGAGACTAGACACATTGGGGAGCTCAGTGCGGTCATAGTTTAAAGGGCCTCTATTTCCTCTCAGTAACTTCAATACTAAACACTCACAAACACGGATTATACATGAACCCCGTTTGTTGCACATTCTCTATTACTTTCGTCTCGCCTTCTGGTTACTGTTGGAAAGCCCATCGTCTTTATTTATAATCATCTTTGTCGATTCAATAGCGTAGTGCTTTGGAGCAATGCCATCGCAAACATGTTTAATCCACATACATCACTGACAGCTTTTTCTCGTGAAAATATAAAGGAACATTAAACAATTGTTTGTACATGTTGCAATAAACATTAGAAAAAAATGCAGGAGGACGGCATGTATTTTCTATTAATATACAGGGAAAAATGTTTGTACTTAACTCCATGAACGTATAATAATGAAGTAACTACATTTACGGATTTAAAGCTGAACGAATACACCTTAACTTTTACGGAGTCTTTAAAATCCACAAAAGGATGAATAAAATGACACGAAGATCGCTGGTCAAATATACATATGATATATGATTTCTTCAAATTCGGTTGTTTTTCCCGGATGACAGTTCTCAAAAACGAAGACACTGCATTCTCCAAGAAGTGTTTTATGGAGAATTTTGAGGGATTTCAATGGAATTGCAAGCGTCTAGTCCGTCATTCATAATTCAGCCGTCGTCCATTAGAGAATATCCGCGTCCATAATCCAAAGACCTATTCCATATAACAGTATTAGCATCAAATCCAAAAAGACAATCGTAGTATACATAAACATAGGCTTGTTTCCTGCGAGAGAGAAGCGGTCAAAAGTTTTCAATGATGCCGGCAAAACATCATGATGTTCCAAATATATCAAATCCGTATCACTATCCGTATTCTTAATCCATAATATACGCTGTAAAGCCGTCATCTAAAGAATGATGTATATCAGTCAGGCTTTGAGTGTGACTAATACCATCGACCAGTGCAAAGGACATGATCCATTTACCGTAGAAGCTCTGCAGGCGATGCTTCCTCTTCCAGAAGGCATAAAAAATTTGAGAATAATGGGTCCACGACATCGGAAGAGGTATTGAAAATAGACCATACACCTTACAGAAGAACTAGGGCTTTGTCCCATATTGGATTCACATAAATTGGACGATCAATGTTTGTAGTCAAGTGTAATGCTGCGGCAGCAGAATTTTATCAATAAAATATGAAGGAAAACGACAATACCAGATTCCAAGAACTGGAAAGTATGAACACGAAGTAATTTATTAGGACAATCAATGGATAACTTGAATCGGTGTACTTCAAAAGAAATTCAAGTTATTTATCGCCCACATTTCGCCTATAGCGATCTGATTGGTATGAAGAACATATTGCTTAACAAGTGAACGATTGGTTCAGTTGACAGGACTGATATTCGGATTCGTCATACCTCATTACTGATACCGATAAGATAAACATTTGACTACGTCAGCTCTACGTGATAAAGTCCTATAGAATGTACATTCTCCTTTTTCTTTTCCTCTTTTCCCTACTTTCCTTATTTATTTCACCAAGTTTGAAAGAATTTATCGATTCCTATTAAATTTGTGTACAATAGGTGGAATTTTGGCGAACAAAAAATCTGGTCAATAAGTGATTGTGACAAAACAATCTCTCCAAAATAAATAAGGAGAAATAACCTGGTAGTGAAAGAATAAGGGCATTAATTTCGTTCCTTCTGTCCAGCCATCCCCTGGTTATAGTTTGCAGCCGATGTTTATGTTTAGTCAAGAGGGATACAGCCTGTAGGCCCGGTGCTGGTCGACCTGGATCGACAGATTGCCCGGTTTTGACCCATAAAGTATTCTCGTTAACGTTTGAAATTTGTGTTCAATTTGTGTTTTAGGATGGACAGCAGTACCTCAAGTGTAACGCCTCAGATACAATCGCTAGACAGCAAACGATGATGTATTTGACGACTTCAGTTGTCTGCCGAATGGCATCCTTAGCTATTGATATTGACCGCATGTGATTTGAGTCTGTATTCCCATATCATCATTCTCCACACCACTCACAATAGTATCTTCGGCTCCATCTTATTTGTCTCACTGATCACTGATGATCTCCCATACTGAATTTACCATGGAGTATTGGGGCATATATCCAAGCATGACGGAAATGAGAATCGCACATTATAATGGGACACATTATAATGGGACACCTCATGACTGATTGCTGCCATTGACTACCCACATAGGCAATTAATTCTTATATTATATTGATCGATAGGGCAATACCCATTTGAAGGAGGCAAATTAAATATGTACATCAATATGGTTGGAAGTGGCAAAATCGGTTTCCTGGCTATGGGCCAATGTAGTCAGTGATGGAGATATATAGTCCGGTAGCCAAATCGCAGAAAGGGTCTAAATAAGTTTTTCGTAGCACCCCCCGCGTAGATTTAGTTTGACCACTGTTTATGAACGAATTATCATCTGCTGGTTAGTTCCAGACCTGATGTAGGCCTCTACGATGGTGCCTAAGGTCACAGCATGCATTTCTTCACCGCTGTCTGAACCAGACAAAATTAACTCTAAGATGGGGGTAGGGGTATTTATGAACGTATATCTTTTTTATTCTTGGACTAAACTTTCTGTAACTTCCTATACCTGACCTCTGAATAATATTTTATTAGATAGCGTAATTTAAGTTAGCCATTTTACGTTTTTTACGTGATAATGACGTCATAACTTGGAGGATACATATTTCCTCTATTTTTTTAGAAATGAGACTCGATTTTTTGTTTTACAGTTACACAAACTCTTTTTGCTTTCTGCCTGATTTGTATTTTTGAAAGATAATCCTCTCTTCGTTAATTCTAGACCTGGTGTAACCATCTAATATGCACTTCATGGATGCAACATAACCATGTTTAACGGCACTACAGTATGAGAAACATTAAGCCAAAATAGGGGTAGGGGTGATTACGGTCTAATATTTTATTTCTCCTCGACTCATATTGAGTCTGTGTACGGATCATTCAGATAAAGCAATCCGATTTCGATTATCTTCAATATTGGTGTCACTATGTCGTTATTATCACCATGGAAGTATTTTTTTCTGGACCTTTTGTTGTAATTTTCCAACGGTGTATTGTTACCCTGTTAGCTTTTGCTTGATGAGTGTATTCAAGACAACGAATGCATGGCTTACTTGGAACGGGGTGTTGACGTATACGGTAATGAATAAGGTCGCATGAGGCCTTCTCTCAATGCTCTCTGACTAACACAAAAACGAAAAAGGAATGGGGGGGTAGGGGTGATTATGCTTCGATATCTTCTTCACACTTCGGCCTAGAGAGCTCAAGCTTTTAACACTTTGTGATTGGAGACTAGTTGAGCAAAACGAGGAATCAAACTTCCAATACTTCTGGAATGAAGTCTCTGTAATGTCTGTATTGAACGTTCGTGTATATTCTTTATAGCATAGTCAGTGTTACAGGACTATATATCGTCACTCTGAAATATTTGTATCTGATACCGCCCAAATCCGTGTTAGGGGCAGTGTGGTCATGTTATTCAATATATCCACATGAACAGACACAATAAAAGCGTTGGGATAATATGACTTCTTGTCAGTATGCCGGCTTCGTTTCTCATCGCCCTTTTATGGTTACGTTTAATTATGGTATGTGTTTAATATGTTTCACATGTGTTAAACTCTGCTCGACTTAGGTTAAGGATTATAAACTACAATGTAGCTGCTAGTGGTCAACTCTTATCCAAGAACGGCTTTACATGAAGTTGCCGCTTGCATTTATTAATCTAGCTTGTGATCATTTATTAACAAAGAACGGGTCTATTATATATAAAGTTGCCGCTTGCATTTGTTAACTCCATCAGTATAATGTCGAAATTATGGACATACAGAAAGAAGATGGATTCAACTTTTCTAGTATCACCAATGTTTCGATATCTAATTAGAGAAAACCAGTTAATTTGCTAGATGAAATGAATGAATGTTACATGAAATGAAAAATGTGGATGGTCGAAATTGAAAATGTGTACCTCAGTTCATTTAAATTAATTCGATAAATATATCTCATTCGAAAATGGATACTTGTCAGTTTCTTTGGTTCCATTCTTGAAGCTAGATATACATTATGGGAACGTTCTAGTACACTGTGATGTTCAAGTGATATTGACAAACAAAAACAAACTTTCCAATGCCATCCTTTCGTATAAAAGGTAATTGAAAAAAATACGAAAAGAAAGATCCATTACACATAAATTTGTCAATACAATAGTTATATCACTAGCAAGTGTCAAATTCGATATCAAGATTCAATAATCAGCCGCAGTCCATAAAGAATTTCCTGTTCAATAATCGCAATAATACGATCTATTTCGTATGAAAGTTAGCCTCGATTCCAATGTGTATGAAATAAATACAAGAAAAACAGTTTTCAATGATGTTAGCAAGACATAATGATGTTCTATACATAAACTCCGAAATCACTGATCATAATTCTTTATCCAAATGAATTCCAAGTCGTGTCCAGCGTATCAGTCACGCTCTGAATGCGATGTTCATTTGAACACTATGTGAGAACACATGATATCCAAATAACACCCAATCTTAATAAATTAATATCCTATCAATGCTCCCCAATCGTATACATGTCGCTATATAGAATATTAAGTATTACAATTGAATTTGGTGTTCTGTGCGCCCTTACCATGAATATTTAATAGCATTATGGCATCATGGTCGCATCTGGACCAGTCCACCTTCAGTCGGGGAGGGGAGATAGGGTCAAAGTGTCCGTTTACCCTAATGTTTACACCAAAGACCAGTCCATATATCTACCACGTGCCACAATGTCGGGACCGCGGAAACATGAAAAGACACCCCGCCAGCGCGGCGTCTAAGTCGACTGAGCTAACCAAAAATTCTCTATCATTAACGTTCCCTTCAAAGCAATATGAAGTGTTCTCAGGATTGGTTGTCACTCGAGTTACTGCAAGCCTGTTATACCCTTCAAACGAGACTTAGTAGAAAGAGGTATCTGGTCTAGAATTAAACGAGAGACATGTATCTTTCACGATTATATGTCAAATATCATCAAGAATGGATTACTGTGAAAGAAACAGAGAAAATCGGAGAAAATATTTCCCAAAACTCATGAGACAAAGGCTTTTCGAGCTTATGACGTCACTATGACGTGGCTATATTAGCTAGAGGAATTTGGACTGTTTTATCTGAAAGGTCATTATTCGGAGGTAAATTGCAATAAAAATATGAAAGCTGAATTACCCCTACCCTCATTCCGGTTTTAAATTTTTCGAAACCAGTCACCATCAAACAATTGCATGTAGCAAACTTAGGCACCACAAAATCTACGCGGGGGGTGCTACGGAATGACATGTTCTCGCAAGTGGCTACCGGATTAAGAGTACAACAAAAGTTGGGGGAATGGCCGCCTTACTGGAGAATGGATGATTAGGACTGTAGGTATGAAGAAGCAGTACGGAATGTCTACATTCTTTAATAAACGTTCACAGACCACAGAATAAAAAGGAAGCTTCAGAGTTATTGCAAGGTCGACTTGGTACCATCCTCTTCATTTTGTACACCCGACGGTCGTGCAGATGTAAATTTCTACAATCTTGTGTGGGAGTGCAAATGTGGACCCAAGGTGCCACTCATCACATGTCCACCACCCTGAACCGAATGGGAATATGTCAGTCCGTTGGTGCTGCCATAGGACATATTGACGACCAGAGACCGGGGCATGACCATGAGATTTTACATTGGAAAGAGTCCGATGAGGTATTGCATCCATACATATCTTCCTGTAATTAAGAATGGTCACATTCGAAAATTACAATGAGGTGGGACCGGGATGTCACGTAATTCATGGAATAGAAGAGATCCCGAGTCAGGATATGTATTAGTTATAATGAAAATACGCCGTTACATATCCCCACAACGATATATATGTTGTTAATTTGCCCTATCTGGATTGGTGGGATGTGGCTCTCGTACCAAATTTTCCAACGCAGCTGAGAAAAGAAAAAACAAGAGAGGATCATCTTTATTTTTTCCGCGAATTTTATTGGTGTCATTTTCAAACTATTTTCATACTCCTGGGCGCAAGAGACGATGGGCAGATTGAAAATGACATGAACGAGGGATAATCCTAATGTTGTGGTTGGTTTATTGTCTAATTTTCGCATTTCCATTGCATAAAATGGCGTAAAAGTTTTTTGTTCAAAAGTAATTATTAACAAACTTGAAAAATCGACTTAAAAATTGGCCTCCGAAAAAATGACATCACTATGTTGTCATCATGAGGGTCATTGGAAGTTTCAAATTTCCATATCTTGAGACAAATATACAGTATGGAAATTTTCAGCCCTCTATCCCAAAGGGTAAATAAAATAAATAAGAAGGCGGCCGGGACGGCAATTCCCTCCAGGGAGGGACACACCAGAAATCGCCCAGTTGTGGTAGGGTTATTCAATTAACTTTTTCAAGTGTAAAACTGATGTACGATGAACCATTCTGCAGAGGATGAATTTATATAATTTGTTTTTACAGTGTAGCGTTGACAAGAAAGTTTGCGAACCCCGCAAAAGGTTATTCAGGCATGGCGGCAAGCAATCCCCCACGGTCTCCTGTGCTGTCGGATGGGATAATGTCCAACTGCAACAACATGTGAAGCACAAAAGCACGGAGAAGGAATATTCATTCCTCTTGTGGAGAATGTTCTTTGGTGTGGAGCACCGTGCCAGTTTTCTGAAGGACAAAAAAAAACATGTCCAGCCATATCGTTGCCAGCGTCTACGTTCTTGCCGACACAAGACGACTTGGACTTACTGAAAGGTCACATGGTCATCATGGTGCAGAGAATTCTTGCCATTCATCTCTAAAAATTGAACCATCTTCAAAACCATGTCTTCCAACACATTCCACATAAGTTTTCAAAAGAGATGGATTCCGCCAGCAATTCGGTAGGTTTTAAATATTCCATCAATGATACCCTGCGTCATCCGATCTTCAAATCTATTTGGAATAAAATGTGCAATACAGCATACACAATTGTGAAACACAGATTCCGTGCCTGGTGTGAATCATATAATTGAAGTAATTGTGGAGATGTGTCAACACATTTTATTTATTCGTTCAACTATATTTACTTTATGTTCTATTGAGAGGGATTGACGCACGTTAAATTTACGCTGCGCTCTGTTCATTCATTAATTAATTATATATCGTCAGATGAATCTAGGGGTTGTTGACGCTGACCCAATTTCCATCGCGGGGGTTATAGAAATCATGCAGTTTCTTCTACGACATGTCCTTGATCTTGGACATGGAGAAGTTCTACCTGTGCTATGCTCAGATGATGGCCTCAGCAAAGAACGCATGGATGGGGACAGAGGAACCCCCAAGTGACCGACTGGAAGGTCTCGTCGCGTGCCCCCAGGAATTCCATAAGGAGATGCTGTTACTGCAGGTGTATACTCGGAGTTGCTATTTAGATGAGCATTCAATTGAAAATGGGTAGTTAGGCAGAAGAATGATTAACTTCATATGACAATAATGGCAACGGCAAACTGCATATACTCTATGAATTAAATATATCTTTTTTTCTGAAATGCCAATTCTGTGTCTGCAATAAATTTAATTCAGCTTTATAGCATGGTCTTATCTTTCCTGTTTATTGTAAATTTCACAAGGATAAACGGATTTCATCATTATTCGTGAAAGATTTATTCATCAATTGGCACAACATATCACACGTGCCATAGTCATTTTATGTTGAGACATAACCGCAGAAGGGAACAATTGGTGCTCTCCGGAATCTGTCGCTATTTGATTTAATATTGACGATGAAGATTAATGTGGTAACTCATAACATTTATATTTATTTCACAGGATACAATCAATTCACTGTATTTTAGCGCAAGTGACGGCTCTAGATGCACAGTGGCTCAACTAAAGAATGCATATAAACACAAATCCTTCAAGAATGTAAAAAACAACTTCCAACATGCCTGGGATGTATTGAAGGTTGATATTTTTCAATATGTTAAGTTTAAACTACTGTCGTATGCACAATTCACTTGAATGGCTTCAGGCATTACAATGACGTCAGGAATTAGAGGATACGTTTAATGGATATTATTCAATACGTGATGACGCAATTATCGAATGCGGGCACGGTTGTCTCCCTTACAACCCCTCTTTTGCACGAGATTTGCCTTTCTCGCGAGATTTTTGGGACACCGGGATTTTTGGCGGGTTTTGTCAGTTGGAGAGGAAATTGCATGCCATATAAACACTGTATAGCAGTTGGTTGTTTTAATGACAGTAGAAAAGCGGATTCGTTGACGGATTTTCACTCGATACCTAGAGTTGAGAATGAGAGAAAGGAATGGCTGAAGTGTGCGAGGCGCGAAGATCTGATCGTTCAGCTCAAGGAAAGGCTTCGAGAAAACCCTAATTTTGATCTGCGATCTTACTGTGTCTGTAATCACCATTTTATCGATCGCTTCCCAACACCAGCTAATCCGTATCCAACTCTGTTCGCCCATAATAACTTGTCACTCCCAGAACAACAAAAAATTCTACACGGGGTCGAGAATCTGGGCGTACAACCCCCGACGATTCCAAGGGTCGCACTGCTTCCCAGCCTCTCCGTACTGTAACACTCGTAAAACAACCACCCTCACTGAAACACGATGTGTGCTATCCCTATATTGCTGGAGAGTGCGTGTTCGGAGAGAAGAGTCCCGGAGAAAGTTCTCGTAAATTCATTGCAGACGGTGAGTATTTTGAAAGAAACCTTATCATATTTTGGCACTTCTGTTAGTTATTTCACACATAAATAATTTCACTTTTCAGCACAGTTCTTCAGTATAATAGCTGTTCTCGATTATGGCCGTTCTATTTCGTTGTCGTTGTATGAATGAATGTATTCATCTAGGCCTACTGAACTCCAATCTGAGAAATACGCTAAAAAGCAGCTGGACTTTCATATGCAAAACAAAGTTCAGCCTGGTTTATTGCAGTGAGTTACCCTTAATGGGCTTTGGAAATACCATAATTTGTGATAAATAATTTCTGAATATCTTAGATCCCAATTTGTGACAGGTGAACAGTCCCCCCCCCCCAAACACACACCGTCACGTTTTGCCCCCCAACAGGCAACACACCCCCTCACATTTCTCTCCTTGCCCCACAACATTTAACTCCTTCCACTGCGCCTGCAAATTCCCTGTATTTTTCAGATCAGTGTCAGTTTTAAGGTGCCTAATTAGATCAATATTTTCCACACAAAGTTGTCCCATCACTAGATGTTGGTCACCAGAACAAGTATATGTAATAT
Organism: Hanleya hanleyi; assembly: GCA_036873755.1. Classification (NCBI taxonomy): domain Eukaryota; kingdom Metazoa; phylum Mollusca; class Polyplacophora; order Lepidopleurida; family Hanleyidae; genus Hanleya; species Hanleya hanleyi. The sequence continues at coordinate 9,917 of JAVTVY010018584.1, forward strand.
CTGGAGAAAAGAGTGATAAGAAAATTTCCATAGTTTTCGAATCTGTAATAAGCTATCCCATAAAAGGCCCATACTACCAATGCAATGTCAAAATTCATGTTCTTGGCCACAAAAACATCAAGTTTCACTGCCAAGTTGAAGATTCCTCTCCGGTATTTTAGTAGAAGCTCGACCAGTACTATTCAGTTATGGATTGGTCTTACTTTTCACTACACCCATTCTCTTTGTTGTCTGAGCGAGTAAGTACTGCGCGCGGGGACAAATTTTTCAAACTTTTGCAGTGGTTTACAAAACGAGGAAGATCTTTAGAACAAATATGACCTTTTGTGAGTTAAATGATTCATTGTATACCTTAAAGTATCGCAGATACGTTAATTCACGCGAGAAGGTCCTATGACAATAAATCAGATCCCTCTCCAATCCCCATCCCGTCCTCCACAGGAAGATGAGGTCCTTTTGAACAAATCTGTATGCGACATTGTCCGGTGAAACTATCTGATACAAAATATATCAGTAGGGAATATGGTTCGTAGAACAAATGTTCACAAATCGTTGATGAAATATGTTGATGCCAGTTCAAATTATATGCAGCAGTATTTCAGTTTGTTGAATTCATCTTTTACTTTCCCCAGGAACTAATTGCAGATGGAATGCTCCAACCTGTCATGAGTATGTGGCGAGTAGTTCGCAGAAGTCGGAAGATATTCCACCATCTATTGAAGAATACAGAGATCTGGAAGCACAACTAACTGATGCTAAATTGGAGAATGCTGTTCTTGAGGTGCATTTTCATAACAACTTTGTATTCACACATACTTATTTGCAATGCCCCCATAATTTACAGTGACATAAAAACTTAAAATAATGGAGTAAATACATATTGCAACAAATCTGAAAATATGCAATAGAGAAGAGAACACTGATAAAATCCTGTGTATGTCCAAACTACATGTTGTGGACATTTCATCTACCTACATGTATATGTAGCTTTATTATCCCTCAACCTAAATCGTAGCATTTCCATTGGTCAGTTTACCAGGGTGTAAAAATTTTTACACCCCGGGGATCTTTCCATGTCAACGTCCGACCGGTCTGACCGATCACGTGACCAATCATCTTGATGCTGTATACTGAACCATGTTCAACGGTGTGGCCGAACGGCCCTCTAGCGGAAGGGCTCCCAGGGGATAAAAATTCACGGTTCACGTGCGAAAGCAGACATGGCGGATCTCCACTTCAAGACTTCCAACTTAAATTTTCCACTATTTCTGGCGGGAGATACCCTAATATTGACCAGAATACCATCATAGTCGGAGTATTCTACTTCTCGCATGTCGAGAATATAAATATAATGAAGATGAAGCGTTTTCTGGCCACGCGAAAATTATGCATAATCGCTACCGAACCAAGTTCGGCGTGTTGTGCGCTTTCAAAGATCATTTCCCGAAATCAACACACAATATTATACACAACCGTTCATAATCGATGAAAGGAAGTCTTGCTGACGCCTCAGGGTGTATGAGTTTCAGGGAGGGTTTCAGGGAGGGTCATAACTTTTCATACACCCTGGGAAAAACCTGAATAACTAATAATATTTCACAGCTCTAATACCCCTCTTCAGTCTTCAAAGCATAATTGAGTTTGTCAGGCAAGTCTTGTTTTTTCTTTATCCAGTTTTTTTTCATAACAAGCACATGCACATGAATTGTATATTGAACAGGACATTATCAGAGCATTTCCAAACAAGAGCCCAAGGGGCTTCAATATACGCCCGTATATCTGGAATTACATTGGTCCAAATTTTCAGGTTGTTTAATAGCCTTGATTCCAAATGGTAGCTAGCAATTCAGAGAAAGGTCATTGTGAATGGGGACAGGAGATTACAGTGACCGTGAACGTTATGAAATATAATCTACCAAAATCAAAGGAGATTGAACTTTACACTCGGACAATCCCAGTTCAGGAACCTCTCAAACATCTTGGGTATTCTGAGTGACAAGTCCTTGGCTTCCGCAAAATTAACCGTTGATGAAAACATCTCCAGAGCTCTACGTGTATTATACTGTCTTATAAGATCCGGTCTTCATTGCAAGAACGGCTTCAGGTTCTGTTCTCCTACAGGGATTAGATATCATCCCATTTAACAACCTAGAAATGAAGAAACTAGAAAGTTTTCACAAGAGGACGTTAAGGATGTCCGCTGGTGGTAAACCAAAGTAATTAACTTTTTGAATGATGTGTGTTGTTGCATTCATAATTGTGTAATATGAGGAAAAACAAAGAAAAAAATATAGGTTGGTGTGCGTTTTTTAGCTGTAGGCAACGTTAAGTGGACTGACCCATGCTCAATTTGATAACCCAGAAAGCATAGGGAATAGCCCTATTTTTGAGGCATATTCATGAAAAATTCATATAAATAGTATTTAACTTTTTCTTATATTCTAACTGTTTGCAGATAATCACAATGTCTATCAAAATTTAGCAAATTGGATGGATGTTGGTGTGCAAAATTCTCGGCTAGATGGCTTTTAAAGGAAATCCCTATCTCTTAACCTAGGGAAGGGAGATAACCCAATAGAAAAACAGGCAAAATGGCTGCCAAAGTCAAAACCCACCAGCGGACATCCTTAACGGAAAGCTTCTCATTTCCTAGCCGCGTTGCGACTCCAGCCCCATACGTTATTGCTGCTGCTTTACCTAAGTTAAATGTACGAATCTTGTACCTTCTTCGCAGCATTTGTACCAACGACCAGAACATGATATACCCGTCATAATAATATAATAATAATAATAATAACTAGATATTGTGGGTGCAATGACACGGTCTTTCCATGACGCCCCCAAAGGTATTATTTCGCCGTATTATGATGCGGCATATACTTCAAATACGGAGTGGAAACATTTTCCGGAAAGTTTAATTTGTCTAGTTAGATTGCGAGAGACTTAGATCGAGTGTGAACTTTCACCGTTATGTGCAGTTGTTCAAACAATTGCGAAAAGTTAAAGTATTAAAAGTCTATTGTTTTCTGTTTAGTTTTTTCTGTTGAGCAAAGTTGCAACGTCTTGGGAAATAAATATTTTAATGTGATGACTTATGCTTTCAATATGCTATTCAATTGGAAAACTTTTATATCTAGTAGTATATTTAGATATTTGTAATATGAGAGAAATAAGATTTTGTACTTAGTGCTTTTAAATATTTGGATGTCATTCGGCTGAAGCGGGTACTGGGAGTTGTGCGGACATGCAAATGGAGATATGTACATGAAGATGTACAAGGAAAATGTGGTGGAGATAAACATTATGAGAACAATGAGTTTCAGTGGGGTCGTATGAGTTCTCAATTTTCAAACACTGATGTCAGGGTGTGTAAAATTAATCATGTTTGTAGTTGTCACAATAAAATTACAAATGGCAGTGTGTGTAGAAGTGTGAGGAGGTGGGGAGGTGTTTTATGCATTACAAGGGTGACATAACATGAACAATGGTACTGCGAAAAAGTACGTTGTAAGTGATTTTTCAATTATATATGGTGACAGTTATACAAAATGGTTGCGGAAAGGGTATTGCTACTGGAGACCGAATTCAGGCTTATAGTGTTTGATTTAATTATTCACTGTTACATCAGGAATACTTTCCGCATACAAGAGACAGAGAGAGAGAGCACATGTCTAAGTGTCTAAGAACAGCAAACCCTTCATGGTATAACAAGTGATAAAACAAATTGCTTGAGAAAACACTATCCTTGAAAACGTAGGAGTGATGCACAAGGAAATGGCATACTTTGAAAGTAGATTTGATTCAATGAACGTTGAGGTTTCTATAAACGAGTCATTGACAAGGTAATAGGACATCTTTGCGTACCCAAATGAGAGTTATATTACATAATATACCAGTTAGAATGAAGTTGTTTGGTCAATAGAAATTTTGGAACAGCTACATGAACGTGGTGGTTTTCTGGTATGTTACTTAAGCAAATGAATTGTGTAACCCTTTACTTCACCTTCTGCTTGGGGAAAACGGTATAAAAAGACTATGCACAGTCCATTATTACCACTTTTTCACCATGGACAAGTTAGATCTCGAGGTGCTCATGGACCCAGCAAATAGATCGAGGGAAACCAAAGAAGTTTACGGTATAGATTTTAAAGGACACGTTTTTCAGATAGTGTATTGGAGAAACAAACTAGATGGGAAGTTCGAAAAGGGGAAATATGTACAGTTACATAATTTCAAAGCAGCTTCAGAAGGAAGCTTGTGGATGAAGGAACATTCCAAAGTACGTATGTCTTTTTTTCATATTCTTACATCAAATCTGAAAATTTAGTTTACTTACAGGAAATAATTACCGATGTGGAATGAGTTTGTCTTGCGAAGTAGAGTATTATATGCATAATATACTATAGACAGTACAGCAGATTTTTGGTAGACCCGTCATGTGAGACCACTTTAATCGGCAACATTTTGCGTGCAATACATTTGGCCATTTTCGCTTCCTGGTTGAATGGTTCTCTACAAGTAGTTACCTATTGTATGTGTCTTGCATGACGGTTTTGAGATATTTGGACTTGCTTGGTATTTATATGAACAGTGGCACTGAAACCGTGATATAGGGTCTATTCGTTATGTAAGACAAGCAAAATAGGATTGGGGTTGGGGTTAGGGTTAGAGAATTTCGTTGAACGACCAAAAAGTTACCGGAGAAGCTGTACTCTGTTCATGCATTGCATTGAATCGTTTTGCACGAGGTATTAAAGCGATATATTGTAATTGAAAATAGGTGATTATGTTTCGTTATATTTAAAAATAAGGACACATGTTTGGTATACTAATGCATACCAATCCGTAGGACTTTTTTACCTATTACTTTGGTTCAGTAAATGAGGAACTTTATATTTGGTATACTGTTATTAGAGGTCAGTATGGGTTCATATTGCCGGAGGAGCGTAGTATTATAGTAAAGAATGGAATAGTAGACAAATAATTTTTTCCGGATATGTTATTTAATTGAAAAAAAGCGCAGAAATGCGGAACGAGATTGGCTGATTTTCGGAAATATGTATGGTAAGGGTTGTAGTACAAACCAAGTACCTGAAAGAAGTCTCTCTTTTTTTAATTTATTGAATCTTTCAAAACAGTTACTCGGTATCTGCAAATACAAATGATCACAGGACTAGAAAGAATTATATGCATTTAATTAGTTGCAGGTTTATTATAGAGAAGTAACTCGAATGAAAGCTTATAACAGACGAAATCGTTAATATCCAATTGTGGGAAATGCAGTAGTTAGACCAATTGGTCGGATTGGTTATCAATACGCTAACATGTAATAAGCGTCTAGTCTGTCATTCATAATTCAGCCGTCGTCCATTAAAGAATATCCGAGTCCATAATCCAAAGACCTATTCCATATCCATACAACAGTATTAGCACCAAATTCAAAAAGCCAATCATAGTATACATAAACTTAGGCTAGTTTCCTGCAAGATAGAAGCGGTCAACAGTTTTCAATGATACAAGCGTCTAGTCCGTCATTCCTAATTCAGCCGTCGTCCATTAAAGAATATCCGCGTCCATAATCCAAAGACCTATTCCATATCCATATAACAGTATTAGCACCAAATTCAAAAGGACAATCATAGTATACAAAAACATAGGCTAGTTTCCTACAAGAGAGAAGCGGTCAACAGTTTTTAATGATGCCGACAAGACATCATGTTGTTCCAAAAATATAAAATCCATAATAATCGTTGTCAAGTCGTCATCTACAGAATGATGTATCTCACTCACGCTTTGATTGTGCCTGTTCATATAAGCACCATGAGGATATTGAAGTACATGGGTTCATACGGACCCTAGCCCCGGGTTAAGCGGAAGTAAATACAAGTTACGAAACGTAACGCCATAGATCTTGTATGCTACGTTCGTATTTTGCTATCAGCATGCGATATTTATCGCCAAATTTGAGAAACTCTGAGTGAAAGCGGTTCATGGAATAGCCCTGTTTGATAAGTTTGCGCAATAATGTTTTGTGAGGTTGATTAAAATCGTCACATCTAACACAGGAGACAAGATGCCGACAAGACATCATGATGTTCCAAAAGTATAAAATCCGTATCGTTGATCAGTAATCTTAATCCATGATAATGACGAAAGTCCGATCGTCATGCAGGAAGAAAGCAATGGTGATAAGGGTACCATGAAAAAATGATGCAAGGCTATTGGATGCAGGTGCCTGTGTTCATTACATGACGAACTGTCCAGAAAATAGAAAAGGAAATTTCGTTATTCAAATTTAGTGGTGGCCAGCAAGATTTCTTTAATCTGCAAGTCTGTTTGATTTTTTAATTTGCGACTGTTTATTTAAATGTTTTTGCATGACCCCCCGAGTTAAGGATCAATAGTGGCCGTGTGAAGACCATAAGTGATGTTTTCGGCCATTTGTTTTGGTTTTTCGTTTTCTGTATGGAAAAGTGGGTAAACATTTTATTTCATATCGGATGATTTTTTACTAATTTATGATCCATTTTCTTGGAGAAAAAAAAATAAAAATGAAATACTCAATAATCATTACTGAAAATTTGTCCAAAAATGTTATTATTGAAAGGTCAGCGTGACCTTTCACCGTTATGTGCAGTTGTTCAAACAATTGCGAAAAGTTAAAGTATTAAAAGTCTATTGTTTTCTGTTTAGTTTTTTCTGTTGAGCAAAGTTGCAACGTCTTGGGAAATAAATATTTTAATGTGATGACTTATGCTTTCAATATGCTATTCAATTGGAAAACTTTTATATCTAGTAGTATATTTAGATATTTGTAATATAAGAGAAATAAGATTTTGTACTTAGTGCTTTTAAATATTTGGATGTCATTCGGCTGAAGCGGGTACTGTGAGTTGTGCGGACATGCAAATGGAGATATGTACATGAAGATGTACAAGGAAAATGTGGTGGAGATAAACATTATGAGAACAATGAGTTTCAGTGGGGTCGTATGAGTTCTCAATTTTCAAACACTGATGTCAGGGTGTGTAAAATTAATCATGTTTGTAGTTGTCACAATAAAATTACAAATGGCAGTGTGTGTAGAAGTGTGAAGAGGTGGGGAGGTGTTTTATGCATTACAAGGGTGACATAACATGAACAATGGTACTGCGAAAAAGTACGTTGTAAGTGATTTTTCAATTATATATGGTGACAGTTATACAAAATGGTTGCGGAAAGGGTATTGCTACTGGAGACCGAATTCAGGCTTATAGTGTTTGATTTAATTATTCACTGTTACATCAGGAATACTTTCCGCATACAAGAGACACAGAGAGAGAGCACATGTCTAAGTGTCTAAGAACAGCAAACCCTTCATGGTATAACAAGTGATAAAACAAATTGCTTGAGAAGACACTATCCTTGAAAACGTAGGAGTGATGCACAAGGAAATGGCATACTTTGAAAGTAGATTTGATTCAATGAACGTTGAGGTTTCTATAAACGAGTCATTGACAAGGTAATAGGACATCTTTGCGTACCCAAATGAGAGTTATATTACATAATATACCAGTTAGAATGAAGTTGTTTGGTCAATAGAAATTTTGGAACAGCTACATGAACGTGGTGGTTTTCTGGTATGTTACTTAAGCAAATGAATTGTGTAACCCTTTACTTCACCTTCTGCTTGGGGAAAACGGTATAAAAAGACTATGCACAGTCCATTATTACCACTTTTTCACCATGGACAAGTTAGATCTCGAGGTGCTCATGGACCCAGCAAATAGATCGAGGGAAACCAAAGAAGTTTACGGTATAGATTTTAAAGGACACGTTTTTCAGATAGTGTATTGGAGAAACAAACTAGATGGGAAGTTCGAAAAGGGGAAATATGTACAGTTACATAATTTCAAAGCAGCTTCAGAAGGAAGCTTGTGGATGAAGGAACATTCCAAAGTACGTATGTCTTTTTTTCATATTCTTACATCAAATCTGAAAATTTAGTTTACTTACAGGAAATAATTACCGATGTGGAATGAGTTTGTCTTGCGAAGTAGAGTATTATATGCATAATATACTATAGACAGTACAGCAGATTTTTGGTAGACCCGTCATGTGAGACCACTTTAATCGGCAACATTTTGCGTGCAATACATTTGGCCATTTTCGCTTCCTGGTTGAATGGTTCTCTACAAGTAGTTACCTATTGTATGTGTCTTGCATGACGGTTTTGAGATATTTGGACTTGCTTGGTATTTATATGAACAGTGGCACTGAAACCGTGATATAGGGTCTATTCGTTATGTAAGACAAGCAAAATAGGATTGGGGTTGGGGTTAGGGTTAGAGAATTTCGTTGAACGACCAAAAAGTTACCGGAGAAGCTGTACTCTGTTCATGCATTGCATTGAATCGTTTTGCACGAGGTATTAAAGCGATATATTGTAATTGAAAATAGGTGATTATGTTTCGTTATATTTAAAAATAAGGACACATGTTTGGTATACTAATGCATACCAATCCGTAGGACTTTTTTACCTATTACTTTGGTTCAGTAAATGAGGAACTTTATATTTGGTATACTGTTATTAGAGGTCAGTATGGGTTCATATTGCCGGAGGAGCGTAGTATTATAGTAAAGAATGGAATAGTAGACAAATAATTTTTTCCGGATATGTTATTTAATTGAAAAAAAGCGCAGAAATGCGGAACGAGATTGGCTGATTTTCGGAAATATGTATGGTAAGGGTTGTAGTACAAACCAAGTACCTGAAAGAAGTCTCTCTTTTTTTAATTTATTGAATCTTTCAAAACAGTTACTCGGTATCTGCAAATACAAATGATCACAGGACTAGAAAGAATTATATGCATTTAATTAGTTGCAGGTTTATTATAGAGAAGTAACTCGAATGAAAGCTTATAACAGACGAAATCGTTAATATCCAATTGTGGGAAATGCAGTAGTTAGACCAATTGGTCGGATTGGTTATCAATACGCTAACATGTAATAAGCGTCTAGTCTGTCATTCATAATTCAGCCATCGTCCATTAAAGAATATCCGAGTCCATAATCCAAAGACCTATTCCATATCCATACAACAGTATTAGCACCAAATTCAAAAAGTCAATCATAGTATACATAAACTTAGGCTAGTTTCCTGCAAGATAGAAGCGGTCAACAGTTTTCAATACAAGCGTCTAGTCCGTCATTCCTAATTCAGCCGTCGTCCATTAAAGAATATCCGCGTCCATAATCCAAAGACCTATTCCATATCCATATAACAGTATTAGCACCAAATTCAAAAAGACAATCATAGTATACAAAAACATAGGCTAGTTTCCTACAAGAGAGAAGCAGTCAACAGTTTTTAATGATGCCGACAAGACATCATGTTGTTCCAAAAATATAAAATCCATAATAATCGTTGTCAAGTCGTCATCTACAGAATGATGTATCTCACTCACGCTTTGATTGTGCCTGTTCATATAAGCACCATGAGGATCTTGAAGTACATGGGTTCATACGGACCCTAGCCCCGGGTTAAGCGGAAGTAAATACAAGTTACGAAACTTAACGCCATAGATCTTGTATGCTACGTTCGTATTTTGCTATCAGCATGCGATATTTATCGCCAAATTTGAGAAACTCTGAGTGAAAGCGGTTCATGGAATAGACCAGTTTGATAACTTTGCGCAATAATGTTTTGTGAGGTTGATTAAAATCGTCACATCTAACACAGGAGACAAGATGCCGACAAGACATCATGATGTTCCAAAAGTATAAAATCCGTATCGTTGATCAGTAATCTTAATCCATGATAATGACGAAAGTCCGATCGTCATGCAGGAAGAAAGCAATGGTGATAAGGGTACCATGAAAAAATGATGCAAGGCTATTGGATGCAGGTGCCTGTGTTCATTACATGACGAACTGTCCAGAAAATAGAAAAGGAAATTTCGTTATTCAAATTTAGTGGTGGCCAGCAAGATTTCTTTAATCTGCAAGTCTGTTTGATTTTTTAATTTGCGACTGTTTATTTAAATGTTTTTGCATGACCCCCCGAGTTAAGGATCAATAGTGGCCGTGTGAAGACCATAAGTGATGTTTTCGGCCATTTGTTTTGGTTTTTCGTTTTCTGTATGGAAAAGTGGGTAAACATTTTATTTCATATCGGATGATTTTTTACTAATTTATGATCCATTTTCTTGGAGAAAAAAAAATAAAAATGAAATACTCAATAATCATTACTGAAAATTTGTCCAAAAATGTTATTATTGAAAGGTCAGCGTGACTTAATCATGACGGCCATGTTAGTTTTTTTGCATTGTTTTAGAGCTTCACCCAAAGATACAATATGGTTTCAGGATTCTATCCTTTGCGATAGGAAAAATATGTAGGGGAGCACTTTCTCCCCTCCCCCAAACCCCGGGCTGTGGTACAGCTGAAAATGCCCAGGCCAGATAGTGTTAACGTTTGTTGAGTGAAGAGCAATTACTATGAAATGAGTTATGAATTTTGCCGGTTTTCAAATTGCCGGTAAAATCGCACTTCACAATGGACTGGCAGAAAGAGTTGGAATTTTACAATCCGCCAACTGTCATAATTCCTGAAGTCTTGGCATCGATTCCACCAAGACGTCTTAACATTAATGGAAGAATTTCCCGTGTAAGTAGACTTGCGTCGAGTGATCGGTCAACATGACAAAGAAAAATGCGATGGGAATATAAAATTATGTAAGCTATTAACTATGTCCCGAAGTTTGATACTTTGGATTGAGTATCTGAATATATTTTTACCGGGGAAAAAATGAGTGATCATTATTCAGATTGGAGAATAAGGTCTGTGTGTGTGTTGTTAGAAGGGGGGGGGGGCATGCGTAAGGTCTATGTGTAAGACAAAGTTGAGACATTTTCTTCGATGGGAAATTGACGTTGTATTGGATTTGCCAAACCAGCTTTGTAGTGTTATTTAGAGAATTAATAGCATTGTACAACAGAATGCATGGACAATGCCCTGTTTATTGAAAATTTGCTTGATTATTTTTTGATCGGGGTTTTGCATTTTCTTTTATCAAAAGAGGTTAAATCAGCTCAATTTAGTTGTACGTAGAAAAATGTCATTGGAATTAGAAGCGTCTAGTCCGTCATTCATAATTTAGCCGTCGTCCATTAAAGAATATCCGAGTCCATAATCCAAAGACATATTCCATATAACAGTATTAACACCAAATCCAGAAGGACAATCCTAGTATACATAAACATAGGCTAGTTTCCTGCAAGAGAGAAGCGGTCAACAGTTTTCATTGATGCCGACAAGACATGATGATGTTCCAAAAATATAAAATCTGTATCGCTGATCAGATTCTTAATCCATAATAATGGTAGTAAAGTAGTCTTCTAGAGAATGATGTATCTCAGTGACGCTTTGATTGTAACTTTTCATATGAACACCATGAGGATGTCGAAGTACATGAGTTCATACGGCCCCCCAGCTCCGGGTTAAGCGGAATTAGCCACAAGTTACGAAACTTAACGCCAAAGATCTTGCACGCTACGTTCGTATTTTGCTATCAGCATGCGATATGTATCGCCAAATTTGATAAATTTGGAACATTACGGTGTAAGCATGGTTATTAATATACGGCATGTGAAGTGGGGTAACTGGGGTATAATTCTAGTTTATTGGGTGTGACGTTTCTTTGTTGGTAATAGCGTGGCAATCTGATCCAGAGATAAGCCTGTGGTTTACAGTTGATTGTTATCTTTTTTTCAATTACAGCTGTTATTACAATTTTTTTTAACAAGGTTTCACAAGTGTTTGAGGGACAAGGGTGGAAGAGAGTGGAGGTGAGGATAAGTGACCCTATAACAAAGAAACTCTTGAAACTCTGGGGTGACAAAGTAGACTTGGAGAAGCGAGGGCAAACTGGCCAGTCTCCTCTGAGACTTGATTTCTTTAAGGGAAGAAAGGAGTTATCGTCGACTGCCCAAACAACGATAAAGGCAAGAACATTTACGATCTCCTTTTTGTTTGGCCTGTAGGAGTTGACGGAAAGTACATTTAATACTCTTACTTCAATTGTTGATAAATTTGTCGGCTGATTCTTTCTCTTAATGTTAAATAGTTACATTAAGTTGAAATTTTGGTATGTTTTGATTTGAATGCAAATGGTATAATAACGTTTCGTTAACACTTGTCCCGTGGACACGTATGGTTTTGGTACGTTTTCTTTATATACATTGAATACTACTTTTTATATTAACTGTTTTATGCGAGTGTGGTCGCTTAGTCATTATTTAGTTGTCTCCATTAAAGAATATTCGTGTAAACAATTGACAGACATCGGATATAACGGCATTAACATGAAATTCAAGAAGACAATCATAGTATAATAGCAATACAATTTAATGACTTTAACCCTCTCTGTACCGTACCGGTACTCACGTACCGGTAGCCCCGTTTTTAACGCACATATAGTCTTCGCAGGCAGAAGTATTGAATTCGCGAAAACCCATCCTATAATGGTACATATTGTCGGAAAGCACAGATTATTGTCTTTCTAGTCGTGTACATTAGAAATATAACTTTCAAATAACTCCGTATGGACAAATTACGAACGACAAAGGAGTTTGAAAATTGCCGTTTCGTAAAATCTGTGTAGTTGTCCGGAATAAATATAACTCGCTTTGAATAATGTATTGTCGCCTAGCGTTAAGACACTATTTGGGGTTGACAATCTGTGGAAATGATTCTCAGTTTACGTTAATTCTGAATATGTGAAAATAGTAAAATAAATATTCTGTAAACATATTAATATTTTCGTTGACATCTACTACATTTGTATTTGACAAAAGTATGTTTGATCGACATAGTGTGGGAACTAGGTTGAATCTGAATAAAACAGTTTTACATCAGGAATATACCTTCAAATCTTGTCACTAATCTCTGAAATCCTACCTTTAAAATGAGTGTAGGATGGTGTAATTAGTCCCATTTCAACCAAAGCAATCGATCGATTGTTAACGGAGATTTTTCAAGTCCAGTCTTTTAGTTTGCCGTCGGACGTACAAATGGCAGAAAATTGTGGTAAGTTTGATATTCTTTCCTGTCGAACTCTCCAGGATTATTTGGTTTTCTGAATTAAATGGCACTCGTTGACGATATGTCATTTGATTGTGAGACTGTGCTGGTCTGTTTGTGTCTCCAATTTCTCCAATATAGCGTTAATCAAGAGAAACTGGATACATCTTCAACGAGCTGCCTGACATAATTTAAAAAAATATGCAACAACAACAGCAGCTGTCCTTACAAGCTATTACATATACTCGAAGATGAAAGATGCATACGTCTCGAACAGGGAATATTTCAATATCAATCAGTTAATAATTATGTCCTTGGGCTTGGTATTGAATGTTTTGGAGATATTCAACCAAAACTAAGCGAGACTTGGTGAGAATGTCCTGGTCTGCTGATCGCGCACCTGCCCATGCATACAAAACAGGATAAAGAAACTTATCGCTGTTTTATTCTTTCCTTAGTTGGGATACGAAATGGAAGTGTGAGAATACATATATTTGATCTTGCAGCATTATTGTAACCATGCCTGGTCTGTGATAAAATGTATTCCTTAATTATTTACCTATAAGTATTACTGATACTGCAGTTTGGGGGCCAGTGCAATCTTTCATGTCTCTCTTTCCCCCTTTGATTATAGATACTTTCTTGGAAGTGTTTGTGGACCTGGAGGATGATGGAGGTGGCATGTGTGAGGACGAGAAGGACTATCTTGACTGGATGATAACTGACGAGGAAGCCCCAGAAGATATGTCTGACCAGGAATATGAACCTGAAAACAGGTAGTAGGCTGGAGATATGAAACCCATCTGCTGTGAAATGTAAGTTACTGGTTTGCTTTACAGAACACAGCACACATGTAATTATATTATATACAAAGCTGTTTCATATGACATTAACATTTGGTGGGGTTTTTTCTTGGATTTACAGATGTTCACAAACTTCAGAGGCACAATCCAGTCAATTCTCAGACATAACAGATACCGATTCCTTGGCCAAAAATCTATACTGGAAAGACGAGAACGACGAAGATGCTGAATCGCCGACTTCAGAGCCATTCAAACCCAGTAGGCCGCCTGGTATTCAGTTGGGAAGATTTGCAAGGTATTTTATTTAAATTCAGTGCATATGGATCCTGTATTGATCAATTCTCCTCTGAAATTTTGATGTTTTCAGATTCAGTCGTTGCAAGGCCTGTGTTGAATTGAAATAATTTATTTTTAGTATATTGAATGTAAAAGTTAATTAATTTCAGATAATAATACAGTTATACCATGTGCATTATTGAGTGCATACATGTACCACACGTACATGATCATTCTTATAATTAGTTTCTCATATATTATTTGCAGATCAGACCGATTGGGGCTGCGTAAACCAATAGATTTCTTCCAGATATTTCTCACCCCCCAGCTGATTTTATCCCTGTGCATTGCCACAAATATGTATGCAGAAATGATGATAAGTAGTGGGAAGTGTAGAACCTATGCAACTGGTGAAGGAGGGACTTGGGTGAGGGTGACACAGGAAGAAATGACCCGGTAAGATAGTGTAATACAGATATAGCTCACAAATAATGATGGGAGGAATATCAGTGATATGGGTCCCATAGGTTGATGTAAGGACATTTGACAGAATAATGAGGCACATGACAGTGGACACAATGAATCGAAATAAAGAATGATCTCAATGACAGTAGACATGTTAGCGAGTTTATTTTAACTTCGAGAATAAATAGAATATTTGCATAATATACATGTATGACTAAGTTTACCCATGATAAAGAGAGCCATACATATATTTTGAACCTGGATTGTTCATTTTTGATTCAATAAGTAATGTTCTAATCCACTCTTCTTTTACCTTTATTTATTCAGGTTCATAGGCATACTACTATATTTTTCCGTGGTGAAGTTACAGACCATTTCGAGACACTGGTCGACATCAGCTATGTACCACAATGGTCTGGTTCGTGGCATCATCAGCAGAACAAGGTTTCAGGGAATTTTAGCATTTCTGCAAATCACACCGCCAGCTGAGGTGGACAAAAGTAAGATCAATTCATGGCAATTCTTAGATTAAAGAATTTCCATGTTCATAATCCAAACACCTATTTCATGTGCTTCTGCATATTATCATTTCCCCATCTTATAATGTATCACCAGATTATGCAAATGGTTGAGAAAGTGTGTACTCAACTGTACATTCTTATGATCTGTTTTACTGATCCAAGACAAAATGTTTTGTTATTCAAACATTGTTAATGATAGCATATTTAACACTCAGGAAACAATGAGCATATCCCCTTTCCTCTTGATATGTGCTTTCCACTATCTAGTGGGCGACTTCTTTCATGAACCGAGACGGATAGAACAACATTTGTTTGGTTTTCCTTCAAGATCAGTTTATTCCCAAACATGATTATGAACATGTTGAGCATTTGTATGGCTTGCCCCCTGATATATACCATTGAATAGCTCTTCGCTCATAACTTTAGGCATTGGCTTACTACATGTATAACCAGCCTGGTAATTTACATATACTCCAGGAAGGCCATTTCCCATTGCATGTTGTCTGCAGTATTCTCTTTGATTGTTTTTTTCAGGTGACAAGCTTACTAAGGTGAAACCGCTCACAGACCATGTTCGTGAGGTGTCACAGGGCATATACCAGCCTCATCGGAATATCTCCGCTGATGAAAGGATGCTGCCATCAAAACATAGATTCAGTGGGATCAGGCAGTTTGTGAAGGATAAGCCAGTTCGGTTTGGTTTAAAACTGTGGGTGTTGGCCTGTAGCGCCACTGGATACACCTGGGAATTCTTTGTGTATCTCGGCAAAAAGGGAAACGATGATTCAGTGAGGAGAAATGGCCTAACATTTACAGTTGTGACTGATCTGGTTAGAAAGCTGTGTAATCAAGGTTACTATATCTTCCTTGATAACTTTTATACCACCAAGAGACTGGTTGAACAACTGTTGAAAGATAAGGTTTTTGCTGTTGGTACAGTCAAATCCAACAGTAGTGCCATGCCTGAATGCTTCAAGGACATGAAATTATTCAATTCCGTTGCCACACGAGGAGATTTCCGATGGCACAGAACAGAGAATTACGCTGTGGTGCAGTGGAAGGATACAAACACTGTGACAATTCTTTCAACTGTACATAAAGCCTCATCCACAACAACCTGCAGACGTACATTACTGTGTCGTAACGGATGGGAGAAGAAGACGGTGAAACAACCAGTGATGGTCAATGATTATAACAATGCTATGGGTGGTGTTGATCAAAGCAACCAAAGTCTTTTGAAGTACCCTTGTTATTTACGGTCCATGTATCATTGGTGGCGGGTTTTGTTTTTCCATTGTATTGACATCATGGTTGTAAATTCTTATATCATTTTCATGGATTATGTCAAGCTATTTCCTAATTATTTTAATTTGCCCTCAACATTTGGTCAACTTGAGTTCCGAGAAAGTTTAATTGCATACCTCCTCGACTTGAACACAGACTCCACAGAATTGGACTGTACGGACATATCTGTCATGTCTATGCATATTCCAGAGTTCCTGACAAAGAGGAAGGACTGTTCCGTGTGTAATGGACTTGCAAGTTTAAGGAATGAACCTTCCCCAAGCATAAAGACTTTTCTTTATTGTTCTAGCTGTCAGGTTGCTTTATGCCTTGTCAAAGATAGAAACTGTTTTCAATTTTGGCATTCAAGTGAAGGTACACGTGTGAGAACTCATGTTAAATCCCACTTTAAGAGAAGAAAGTTGAATACTTAAACCTTCTTCATTCGAAATGCTTTTTGGGCTGTTTTTTTTCTTTTTTGTCAGTGTTGTATTAATATTGTCAGTGATCACCAATGATTGTGTTACATGTACAGTTTTAATATATGGAGGGAACATTACTCCAGTACTTTTTAGTGATAATATGAAGCATGTTGGTGAAAGGGGGGGGGGGGTGACATTAAAAATTAAAAACAGCATGCAAGGTTTGAACACATTATTTCAGCAGGTCTACTCTTTTGGAATTGAATCTATTTTAATGCCTGTGTGAAGTAGATGCTGGAAAGGGTTCCATTGGACTTGATTACTTTCACATTCACCTGTGTGCTGTTTCTATCGAAACAATTGAGACTAGTCTGAAATCAATAAACGTTGGGTTAAAATTTGAGAATTTAATCTAAGGCTGATCTGTTTTCCCTTCAGAATCTTCTATAAATTTCATTTGTATTCTTTTGAAATACCCCTATAGATTTTTATTCTCACAATGACATGCAGGTAGGAAAATGGATACCACAAATGGTGAGACCAGTCTTTCAAAAGTTGGTCAATCTGTCTATTGTGTGTATCATTCGGACGTTGACCTCTGTGACATTTGACTTATGGAGGCTACAAGATGTCTTATCATATCCCACTTTCTCAGTAATTTTTTATGAAATATTATCAAGGCATGCGTATTTAATACATATCTTTTGAAATATAATTGCTTCATTTGTAAAAATTCAAAATACATTTTACCTCCCCCCCCCCAGCTGATCATTTTATGTAAAAAATGGGTAAAAAGTGCATGACATAGGCATGTTGTAAGTCCTCGATGGTGTACCACCCGGGCACTTCATCATGGATTGCATATATATGAAAGGCCAACACTTGCACTACAAGAGCATTTTTCATTTCTGAATGAAAGCTTATTTTGTAGTCTTATACAGCACTCTAATGGTGAGAATGTTGGAAATTTCACTAAAATTATTTCTTTTTATGACCTCTGACCTCTGGTCACATGACCTTGAATTTCGAGACTTTCGATTAATTCTGGCATGTTAGTAAAGTTCATTTTATAAGCTTCAGTTTGATACTAAACATAACATGAATCAGCCGGCTTTTTATACAATATTCCGTTATCTGATAACACACCATATATTCTGAACAAAAATGGTGAAAATCGACCGGTACAGACAGGGTTAAGCGTTGAGGTTAGCTTATTCCATTCCCTGGGTCCAACTGTTCCAAGGGTATAATAAGATAAATTGGAAGAATAAAAGGGTCTGTATAAATTTAGGGCCTGATTTCGCGTAGGATAACGGTGGATTTCATTTAACTTAGTAAAGTAATTTCGAAATTGAGCTGGTATTAGTTCAGCATGATATAAGAACTTTTGGACAAAGCTTAGATTTGTATACAGATTCAAACTAAGTAGTGGTAGGATTTGTAAGGTGGTAAACAGTGGTTGGATATGATCTCGTTTATTTGATAGAGTGATAACACGAATGGCACGCTTTTGTAGAAGTATCAACGGATTCAGGTGACTGACATACGTGTTCCCCCACAGGATAATGCAGTAAGATAAATACGGGTAGATCATTGAATAGTAAAGAATATAAAGCGTGTTCTTGTTCACCGAATTTTTAATATAGTTAATAATACCAATGTTTCTCGCTAGCTTTTTGCAGATGTAGTCAATATGATGTGTCCAGTTTAGCCTATCGTTAATAAAAATTCCTAGAAATTTATAACAGCTTACTATTTCAATCTCTTCCCCGAATATAAACAAACGTGGTATATGTCGTGATGGTTTTCTCTTATTTGGTTTTACCAGCATAAGCTTACTTTTTTTGACGTTGAGGGACAGGCGGTTAGCACACAACCAGGTGTGAATCTTATCCAACTTCTGTGACATAATTTCAACAGCATGATCAACGTTATTAGAGGAGGAAACAACAGATGTATCATCAGCAAATAGAATTATTTTAAGTAAATTTGTGACGTTGGTTATATCATTTATGTATATTATAAAAAGAAGGGGCCCAAGGATTGATCCCTGAGGTACACCGCAGGTGATATCCTTAAGGGATGATAAAATGTTATTACACGAGACGCGTTGCGATCTACCAGATAAGTAGCTTCTAAACCAGTCATTAACAGAGCCACGAAAGCCATAGTGTTTTAATTTGGAGATTAATATTTCGTGATTTACTGTATCGAACGCTTTAGAGAGATCTAAGAATGTTATTGCACTAAACTTTTTAGATTCCTTAGCTGCAATTAAGGTATCATACAGAGAGGTTGTCGCGAGGGATGTTGAGTGATTGGATCGGAATCCATACTGACTATCCGAAATTATTCTGTTATTTTCCAAGAATAGAGTCATTGAACTGGTTACGAGTTTCTCAAGTATCTTACTGAGCGCAGGGACAACAGATATCGGCCTGTAATTAGTAAAGATGGTTTGATCGCCCGATTTGAAAATTGGGGTCACCTTAGCAAATTTAAAAGCATTAGGCACAGCACCAGTTTTGAAGGATAAATTCATAATATGCGCAAGAGGAACTGAAACAGAATTTGCTACAAGCTTGACAAAAGACATAGGGATACCATCAAGGCCCGGTGAAGCAGATTTTAAGTTCATGATCACATTATGAACATCAGCAGAATTAGTACTTTCAAAATCAAAGTTTTGGGGTATAGAAGGGCCCAAGTATTCATCAAAGCTCGGTAATACGTCAGGAATATTAGAATCCAAGTTCGAGGCTACAGTGCTGAAGTATTCGTTAAATTGATCTGCTATGGTTGGAGGATCCGTGTGTTCTTCACCATCAATAATAAAAGACTGGGATATTGATGACGTTTTCCTTCGATTTAGTTAATACTTTCCATGTTCCTTTTATGTCATGGTTTGATTCATTAAATTTTTTTTCAGAGTAATTCTTTTTAGCGAAGCGGATAATGTGGTTCAATTTATTTCTATATAATCGATACTGTTTATGACTATCTTCATCGCGATTTTGAACGTAGTTGCGATAAAGTCGATTTTTTTCGTGAATAGAGGTAAGAATGCCATGGGTTATCCAAGGTTTAATGATACGCTTAGTGATAAGATTTTGTGTGGTAACTAACGGAAAGCAGTCGTTATATACGGAATCAAATTTCACCAGAAAACATCAAGAGCAGTGTTTACATCGTGTTCTTCGAGCAAAACATGTTCCCAATTACAATTATTTAACTTCATCACAAACTCCTCTTTTTGTTCAGGGGATATCCGGCGGTATGTGGTAGGTTTATTGGGTGGTTTGTAGACACAAGTGGATTTTAAAATATGAAAGATCGGGAAATGATCAGATGTATCTGTTAGAAATATTCCAGAGAGTAGGTTGTCATTGTGGAAATTGATAAATATATTGTCAATCAATGTTGCTGAGTGCGATTTAACTCTGGTCGGTTTAGTTATTTGAGGGAAAAGATAATGTGATTTTAAAATATCGAGAAAGTCCTTCGATGGCTTGTGAATATCAGTTTTAAATAGATCTATGTTAAAGTCACCCATGAGAACGCACTTTTTCTTTTCTGTGTCAATTGTTGTTATGATATCGGATAAACGGCTGTTAAATATATCCACAGGCTTTCCAGGTGGTCGGTAAAATATGCCGACTAAATAGTTGGTACCATTAAAATTTATTTCAAGAAAAAGAGATTCAAGTTCGACAATGCAAAAGGATAGATCTTCGCGAATTTTGCATACATGTATACTGTCTCTGATATAGAGAATAGCCCGCCGCCCTCTCTTTTACTTCTAGAAGAAGGGTAGGGTATATAACCCGGGATATCTAGTAGACGTTCAGCCGCAGGATCAAGCCAACTTTCAGAGAATCCCAAAATAGAAAAGTTAAATTTTAAGTTATATAAAAACCCGGTAATTTCTGTGAAATGTTTCTTCAAGCCTCTAGCGTTAAGGTGTAAAAAAGATAATAATTCGCCTTCGGAGAAGATATTTAAGCTTGGGTCGTTTATAAAGGAAGATTCTGTAAAATAGTTGGATTGATGTATGTCAATATTTTTCCAGTGACTAATTTCAAACTCGTTATCCTCAATTGGTGAATTGCTATGATCGATGCTGTTTAATTCTGTTGGATTGAAGCACTTGTTACTTAGAAAGAGAAGATCAGGTTCTATAGTTTGATTTGAGATTGTTGGATATTGTTCAGGTCTTCATTCGAGAAGGGAAGAGTTGAAGCTAGGTCTAGTATTGGGCAGTCCTCAACGCTCATGTCATGCTTATCCATTAAAATATTTAAAATTTGTTTTGAAGGAGCCTAATTTTAGAATAGTAAATAGATTTGCCAAGTCGCCAATGGAAAACATATATACACAATGGAAGTTGGTAGAATAGCTATAAACATAGGAAATAACAGGTGAGTAAAACATCATCAAATGTGACATTATATACAGTGTACACGGGAAGGCGTTATGTGGTGAAACATACCTGTACATACGAAGGTGGAGGCAATAAGTGATCATTCTTCTGTACATTTTCTTACAGGGTGATAAGACTATTTACACAACATGTGTTGCAGTAAGGAGTAATAACCCAGGTGACAGTAAAGTTCATGTGATCTTGTTAGGCCAGATGTTGATTCAAGTAATGTTGTACTCAAAATATTGCCCAAAATGAATACAAAATACTTATGAACATTGTAAACTGATATGTTAGTCTGTACAAATGAGCTGAATATATAGATAGAAGTATAACAGAGCGGAAAATCTTACAAAGATTAGGATGTCAGGAAATCCGTACAGGTGAAATCCATGTGGATTTTATCAGGCCAGATAAATCTGGTAAGAATGTAAACAGAGTATTATAATAATTGTGTGACCAGTGAATACCATTGAATACATACAGATTTATATACTCAGTGTTATTATTATTAGATTAAGATTTTATAGGTGCTATACAGACTCTAATATATTTATAAATCATTGTGATACATTAGATTCATGCATTACATTAGGAGGATATTAATAAGCATGAACATTTCCTCACAGGAAGATAAGACTGTACACACTAAATGTATTACATTAAGGGGAAATAATCCAGGTAGCAGTAAAATTCATGTTAACTTGTTTGGCCAGATGTTGATTCAAGTTATGTTGTACCCAGAATATTGCCCAAGATGGATACAAGATACTTTATATAAGCATTATAAAATGATATGTAAATATTCGCCCTTAGTCTGCATAACTGAGCTTATGATATAGATAGTAGTATAAAATAGTGAAAAATCTTTTAAAGATTAGCATGTCAGGAAATCAGTACAGGTGAAATCCATGTTTCTCTTATTAGGCCAGGTAAATCTGGTAAGAAATGTACACAAAGTATTATAATAACTGTGTGACCAGTCAATAGCATTGAATACATCCACACTTAGTGTTATTGTTATCAAGTTTGCATTTTATAAGTGCTATATACAGACTCTAATAGCATATATGAAGTATACTGTCAGGTGGACAGCATAGGGAAGTACAGATCATTCTTCTATGTATATAATTCATGCATTACATTAAGGAGATATTAATATGCATATACATTTCCTTACTGGGAGATAAGACTATATACACTTCATGTAATACATTGGGGAAATAACCGAAGTGACAGTATGGTTCAAGTTGTTTTGAAATTCAATGAGAAATTCAAGCAATTCTATAAAGAAAGAAATATTCTATGAATGATAGCTCTTGTTTTTGTAGAAGTAAAGAATGCTTTATGGCTTTCGAAATTGACATCTGTCAGTTTTTTTAACACTGATACTATTAATGAACTTAGATGGTCGATAAGGTCCTGATGAGGGATTGTAATTTTGTAGAAAAATTATTTGTATACATGTCTGTAGGGTATGTCACCTTTGGCATCAAGTTCTTTTGTAGGACAAAAGTTTGATGCATAAGGACGAGCTGGACGATAGGGACAAAATTAGTTGTTTCCAAAATAAAGTGCATATTTACATGTTTTTCTCAATAAAATAGACATGCAAAATATAATAAAGTTTTAATGGCGTGCCTTTAACAGCAATCGATATTTATGCTAAACATCGAACTGAAATCGTCAAATTAAAATTTTGAAACTTCATTTCAGAGAGTATTGCAGGAGAATGGGTACAATTGCTGCATTAAATGCAAGATATGAAAGGTAGTGTTAAAACCTGACGGCATACAGGCGAGAAATCGTATGATTTTCGAAGGCCTAAATACTGCACGGCATGTAAATATCAGGAGAATGATAATAGGTTCTTGTCATCTGTATTTTGGCTTTGCTTTTACTGTAGCTGCATGTTGATGTGGACATTTTAACTGATAAGGCTATATGGTGGTCTGGCGGCTTGGGTGGTCTTGAGTACAAATATTGAAGAGTAATGGTGTAATAGCGTTGCGAAAATGCTCTAATGAAAAAAACTGCTTTAGTCTTTCATTGTTATAAATAAATTGAAAGTAAAGGATTCGGAGAAATGTTTGCTATTGTAAATGGTGCAATGAAGACGAATGACATCACAGTGCTGGACCTAACATTATCAAGTTCCTTTTGATTGTCGGCAAAATGCATTTAAGTAACAGGGACCCTGAACCCACCAAACCACCCGCGAATTACGAAGGGAAGAACGATCAGTAAAATTCGTGGTAGAAAAAATAACAAAGGGAAATGGGTGGTGTGGTGGAGTAGTAAGATTAGTACTAAATATTCCGTAATACAAGCATTGAAATGTTACACTAAGTTAAAGCTCTTTCAAAACTAACGCATTTATTAACCGCTCTTCCATCGCCTTCAGAGGAACTCGTTAAAAAGTTAGAACAATTATGTTTTGGCTTTTTCTGGAAAAATCAACCTGACAAAATAGCGCGGAAGACCATAACCCAACCATATAAAGATGGAGGGCTAAAAGCACCGGATATCCGCATTTTTATAAAGTCGCTAAAAGTAAGCTGGTTGAGAAAACTATTGACATCTACATGTAAATGGCAGAGCATATTAACTCATATCCTTCCTGTACCATTCTCGGTTTTTAACCAAATGGGAGATGTTTTCATTGAAGCCATTGCAGTCAAATGCGATAATTACTTCTGGAAAGATGTATTTCTATCTTTGACAGAATTAATACAAATATGTAGGAATCAGATTAGTAGTATCCAGCAACCGATCTGGATGAATTGAGCGGTTCTGGTGAATGATCAACCTGTTTACTATCCAAAATGGCTTAGGCGGGGGATAGTCAACTATATAGATTTGATAGACGCTCAGGGAAGGGTTCGAGAGTATGAGGATTTTTGTGAATTCTATGGTTTCCGTCCAGCTTTCACCTTATATTATGGATTAATAAACGCGCTGAAATATAGTGTGAAGAATCTTAAGGTCCACAGTAAAGATGTATTAGGCACATATGGTCCACGTATAGCTGATCATCTATTAATATTGTTGAATTGTAAAAAAGGTTGTAGAAAAATATCTGCACTCTTTATTCACAAATTGTATTCGGTTCCGAAATTTGAACGTAAATGGCACGATGAACTACATATTGTCTATAGTAAAGAAGTTTGGAATAGAGTCTATATGGTTCCTAGATCGGCTACCCTAGATACAAGATTAATATGGTTCCAATACAGGATAATAAGTCGGATCCTTGGAACCAACGAATATTTACACAAAATAGGATTTCAGGATCACGATACCTGTTGGTTTTGTAAAAGTACGTCCGAATGCATTTCCCATCTGTTTTGGTTCTGCCCAGTTGTGAATCAGTTTTGGCGAGAAGTAAATCTCTGGTTTTCGGACTGTGGTTTCAGTCTCATTCTTAACGCAACAACTGCTATTTTAGGTATAACAGACGGTCTAAACGAATATAACGATTTAAATTTCTATATGTTGCAAACACGTTTTTACATATTTAAAACCCGTTGTCAAAAAAGTATTTTCAGCTTACCTAATTTCAAAACAGAATTGGAAAATTATAGACAATTAGAAAAAGTTATTGCAATGAGGAAAAACACCTTGGTAGAACATTGCAAAAGATGGGAAGTGTTAGTCCTACGTTATTGACAGTAGTTTCTTTCTATTATGAAGCAAATTATTTTTTCCTTTTCCTATCTGTTTAAATGCTTTTGTTGTGTACACATGCTGCCAGATGATCTGGCAAGACTTTGGTGTAAGACCTCCCATTGAAAAGCTAATATCCTGGACAAAGGACTGACAATACAACTTGCAGCAGATCCTTTGTCAATTATATTTCGTGAGTCTTACAACAAATCGTTGCCGATGATCTTTTATGTATAGGACATACTTACCAAAATGTCATTATGTTATGTGTTACCAAATCTTATGTAACAAGTATCTATATCTGTGCAAATAAAAAAAAAAGAATAAATAAAAAAGTTAAAGTTAGATTTGAAGAGATAAAACAAACAATACTGACTGATGGTGGTAATTTATATTTACAATACACATGCATTCGTACTATGAATAGATATTACATTTTTTTCTACAGATAGAAGATATTAATTCTAACGTCTTGACCAAACTTGATGCCATGGACAAATCGGAAGAGTATGTTTTTTGAATTTGTTAGTACTTCGTAGTTAAATTTGCAATAATTTTGTGAAACGAAGTATTAGTTATTAGTGGAATAATGTAGTTTTTTTGTAAGTTTGAAATAATTTTTGAAGGGTAAAAAAAAAGAAAATTTAAACAGTGATTACAGTAAGAATATTAAGAGTATATTGCTTGCGGGTTTCAATGTTGACAACTCACGAATAAAGATATCCATATTCAATGAACTATTTCGACTAGGAACGACATACATGTAATGGAAGAGGATGTGAATATAAATTTGGTCTAAAATATTTCTCTCTAATGGTGTAGGAAAGGAAACGGCAGTATTCTGTTAAGCAGTGGAGATTAGTATTAATTTGTACTTGTTCTTATTTTTTGTACTGATTGTATTCTTTAGAGGTGATATTGAGATACTGACATGCGAGAAGGTGTATACAAAAGTCCCATGCTCTGCATTGCCAATGGATTACGATGATTTAGAGGCAATGTTGCCAGCGAAGATCATCATTCACATCACTAATGGGAAGATTGTCAAGATTGATACGGTAATAAGTTAACAAAGGTGGAAATATGGGCTGTTTAAGCGATGGATCAAGTCACAGGAATGGATCTTCGTTGCAATTTTATTTGCAATATATATCGTAAAAAATGTTTATGGGTATACTCTCTTCAAAGAAAGTTGTTTTGCATTTCGTTTTGTTTATTCATTGGGAAATTCACTAAAGTCTTGAAGTACATGGGTTCATACGGCCCCTAGCCCCGGGTTAAGCGGAATTAGATACAAGTTACGAAACGTAACGCCATAGATCTTTTATGCTACGTTCGCATTTTGCTATCAGCATGCGATATTTATCGCCAAATTTGAGAAACTATGAGTGGAAGCGGTTCATGGAATGGCCCTGTTTTATAAGTTTGTGCAATAATGTTTTGTGAGGTTGATTAAAATCGTCACATCTAACACAGGATATAGCAAATGCTACTAGGCGACAAGATGCCGACAAGACATCATGATGTTCCAAAAGTATAAAATCCGTATCGTTGATCAGTAATCTTAATCCATGATAATGACGAAAGTCCGATCGTCATGCAGGAAGAAAGCAATGGTGATAAGGGTACCATGAAAAAATGATGCAAGGCCATTGGATGCAGGTGCCTGTGTTCATTACATGACGAACTGTCAAAAAAATAGAAAAGGAAATTTCGTTATTCAAATTTAGTGGTGGCCAGCTAGGAACGTTGAACCAATTAATCCTTGTGGACAAGATTTCTTTAATCTGCAAGTCTGTTTGTTTTTTTAATTTGCGCCTGTTTATTTAAATGTTTTTGCATGACCCCCCGAGTTAAGGATCAATGGTAAATTGAAAATAGTGGCCGTGTGAAGTTCCATAAGTGATGTTTTCGGCCATTTGTTTTGGTTTTTCGTTTGTGGGTAAACATTTTATTTTATATCGGATGATTTTTTACTAATTTATGATCCATTTTCTTCTAGAAAAAGAAATAAAAATGAAATATTTAATAATCATTACTGAAAATTTGTCCAAAAATGTTATTACTGAAAGGTCAGCGTGACTTAATCATGACGCTCATGTTAGTTTTTTTTGCATTGTTTTAGAGCTTCACCCAAAGATACAATGTGGTAAGTTTCAGGATTCTATCCTTTGCGATAGGAAAAATATGTAGGGGAGCACTTTCTCCCCTCCCCCAACCCCCGGGCTGTGGTACAGCTGAAAATGCCCAGGCCACATAGTGTTAACGTGTGTTGAGTGAAGAGCAATTACTATGAAATGAGTTATGAATTTTGCAGGTTTTCAAATTGCCGGTAAAATCGCACTTCACAGTGAACTTGCAGGAAGAGTTGGAATTTTACAATCCACCGTCACAATTCCTGAAGTCTTGGCATCGATTCCACCAAGACGTCTTAACATTAATGGAAGAATTCCCCGTGTAAGTAGACTTGCGTCGAGTGATCGGTCAACATGACAAAGAAAAATGCGATGGGAATATAAAATTATGTAAGCTATTAACTATGTCCCGAAGTTTGATACTTTGGATTGAGTATCTGAATATATTTTGCAGAAACGATTGACAACTGTATATTACCGGGGAAAAAATGAGTGACCATTATTCAGATTGGAGAATAAGGTCTTTGTGTGTGTTGAGAGGAGGGAGGGGGGCGTAAGGTCTATGTATACGACAAAGTTGAGACATTTTCTTCGATGGGAAATTGACGTTGTATTGGATTTGCCAAACCAGCTTTGTAGTGTTATTTAGAGAATTAATAGCATTGTACAACAGAATGCATGGACAATGCCCTGTTTATTGAAAATTTGCTTGATTATTTTTTTATCGGGGTTTTGCATTTTCTTTTATCAAGAGGTTATATCCGCTTAATTTAGTTGTACGTAGAAAAATGTCATTGGAATTACAAGCGTCTAGTCCGTCATTCATAATTTAGCCGTCGTCCATTGAAGAATATCCGCGTCCATAATCCAAAGACATATTCCATATAACAGTATTAACACCAAATCCAGAAGGACAATCCTAGTATACATAAACATAGGCTAGTTTCCTGCAAGAGAGAAGCGGTCAACAGTTTTCATTGATGCCGACAAGACATGATGATGTTCCAAAAATATAAAATCTGTATCGCTGATCAGATTCTTAAGTAAAGTAGTCTTCTAGAGAATGATGTATCTCAGTGACGCTTTGATTGTAACTTTTCATATGAACACCATGAGGATGTCGAAGTACATGATTCATACGTCCCCCCAGCTCCGGGTTAAGCGGAATTAGCCACAAGTTACGAAACTTAACGCCAAAGATCTTGCACGCTACGTTCGTATTTTGCTATCAGCATGCGATATGTATCGCCAAATTTGAGAAATTTGGAACATTACGGTGTAAGCATGGTTATTAATATACGGCATGTGAAGTGGGGTAACTGGGGTATAATTCTAGTTTATTGGGTGTGACGTTTCTTTGTTGGTAATAGCGTGGCAATCTGATCCAGAGATAAGCCTGTGGTTTAGAGTTGATGGTTATCTTTTTTTCAATTACAGCTGTTATTACAATTTGTTTTAACAGGGTTTCACAAGTGTTTGAGGGACAAGGGTGGAAGAGAGTGGAGGTGGGGATAAGTGACCCCATAACAAAGAGTAGTATACTCTTGAAACTCTGGGGTGACAAAGTAGACTTGGAGACTTGGAGAAGCAAACTGGCCAGTCACGGAAGGGGACTCCTCTGAGACTTGATTTCTTTAAGGGAAGAAAGGAGTTATCGTCGACTGCTCAAACAACGATAAAGGCAAGAACATATACGATCTCCTTTTGTTTGGCCTGTAGGAGTTGACGGAAAGTACATTTAATACTCTTACTTCAATTGTTGATAAATTTGTCCGCTGGCTCTTTCTCTTAGTGTTAAATAGTTACATTAAGTTGAAATTTTGCTATGTTTTGATTTAAATGCAAATGGTATAATAACGTTTCGTTAACACTTGTCCCGTGGACACGTATGGATTTGGTACGTTTTCTTTATATACATTGAATATTTTTATATTAACTGTATTATGCGAGTGTGGTCGCTTAGTCATTATTTAGTTGTCTCCATTAAAGAATATTCGTGTAAACAGTTGACAGACATCGGATATAACGGCATTAACATGAAATTCAAGAAGACAATCATAGTATAATAGCAATACACTTTATTGAAGAAAACATGGATAGGTGCGAAAGGCCTCTTTTCCCCGGCGTCGAGATACATAAACATATTCTAGTTTTCTACAAGATAAGAACTTATTCCATATAACAGTATTGGCGGGAAGTTCAAAAAGACAATCATAGTATACATAAACCTAGGCTAGTTTCCTGCAAAAGAAGCGGTTAACCGTTTGGAATGAAGCCGGAAAAACAAAACGATGTTGCAAAAACAAAAAATCCGTATCGCCGATTACTATTCTTATCCAAAATGTTACTTGTAAAGTGGTCATGTAGAGAATGATGTTTCAGCTATGCTTTGATTGGGACTCTTCATGAGCAGCATAAGAATCTTAATATAGGAGTCATACGGCCCGTAGCCTCGGGTTAAGCGGAATTAGTGACCAGTTACGAAAACGTAATGCCTTGCATCTTGCACGCTACGTTCGTATTTTGCTATGAGTATGCCATATGTATTGCCAAATTTCAGAATCTTTGTGTGGAGGTACTTGATGGTATAGCTTTTTTATAATTTGTGCAACAATGTGACGATCATTAAAATGATTATATTTAACACGTGATCTATCAACTGCTGTTAGGCGTGATATGTATACGCTATAAGCAGGTGGCTTTGGAATATTACTCTGGAAAAACGGAAACGTTATGATGTGGAAATTGTAATTTTTGTCAAAAATTCGAGGAGAGAATGCTTGCTTTATTTTTGGAGATGTTGATGTAAAAAGATATGCTTGTACGGCTTTTTGTAGTTTCCTTCAAATGCAGAGAAGGTGGATAAATATTCTTCATTGTTTCATTTGTATAGCGATTATTCATAGCGAGAACATTGTTTGTATTGCGTTTGGTTGATAAGAAGGAAAACCTTTTGAATAGGTCGTTTTTTAAAAGCGCCGGTTTATAATCGTATTAATGAGTACAGTTATTTTTTAGCCAATAGGGGTGCATAATTAGTAGCCATTTGAATAGCTATATGCTGTTATATTGTGTCGCAAAATTTCTGATTTTTATTGAGGATACCGGTCAGCGAACAAGAAGGCACAATTAGTAGCCATTTGCATACCTATAAAGTGTTGATATATTGAGAAATTTTGACATGTTTTAATGAATGAATGAATGAAATTTTATTCACCAACTAGCATAGAGAACACATATATAAATGGAGTGAATAAAACCCAGTTGGGCTTGTTCTATCCCAAAGATTGTATAGTATTTAGCAGCTGAGAGGATGCAGAAGGTGAATCACGGTACACTGTTAAATTATCTTAGGATGTGGTACAAGGCAACGAGATAAAAATATGCAAGCTAATTAGGCATCGAGTAGAAAGGACTTCAACTTAGATTTGAATAGTGATGAGGATTTAATGACTTTAAGCGTTGAGGTTACCTTATTCCATTCCCTGGGTCCAACTGTTCCAAGGGTATAAGAAGACAAATTGGAAGAATAAAAGGGTCTGTATAAATTTAGGGCCTGGTTTCGCGTAGGATAACGGTGGATTTCATTTAACTTAGTAAAGTAATTTCGAAATTGAGCTGGTATTAGTTCAGCATGATATAAGAACTTTTGGACAAAGCTTAGATTTGTATACAGATTCAAACTGAGTAGTGGTAGGATTTGTAAGGTGGTAAACAGTGGTTGGATATGATCTCGTTTATTAGATATAGTGATAACACGAATGGCACGCTTTTGTAGAAGTATCAACGGATTCAGGTGACTGACATACGTGTTCCCCCACAGGATAATGCAGTAAGATAAATACGGGTAGATCATTGAATAGTAAAGAATATAAAGCGTGTTCTTGTTCACCGAATTTTTAATATAGTTAATAATACCAATGTTTCTCGCTAGCTTTTTACAGATGTAGTCAATATGATGTGTCCAGTTTAGCCTATCGTTAATAAAACTTCCTAGAAATTTATAACAGTTTACTATTTCAATCTCTTCCCCGAATATAAACAAACGTGGTATATGTCGTGATGGTTTTCTCTTATTTGGTTTTACCAGCATAAGCTTACTTTTTTGACGTTGAGGGACAGGCGGTTAGCACACAACCAGGTGTGAATCTTATCCAACTCCTGTGACATAATTCCAACAGCATGATCAACGTTATTAGAGGAGGAAACAACAGATGTATCATCCGCAAATAGAATTATTTTAAGTAAATTTGTGACGTTGGTTATATCATTTATGTATATTATAAAAAGAAGGGGCCCAAGGATTGATCCCTGAGGTACACCGCAGGTGATATCCTTAAGGGATGATAAACTGTTATTATACGAGACGCGTTGCGATCTACCAGATAAGTAGCTTCTAAACCAGTCATTAACAGAGCCACGAAAGCCATAGTGTTTTAATTTGGAGATTAATATTTCGTGATTTACTGTATCGAACGCTTTAGAGAGATCTAAGAATGTTATTGCACTAAACTTTTTAGATTCCTTAGCTGCAATTAAGGTATCATACGGAGAGGTTGTCGCGAGGGATGTTGAGTGATTGGATCGGAATCCATACTGACTATCCGAAATTATTCTGTTATTTTCCAAGAATAGAGTCATTCAACTGGTTACGAGTTTCTCAAGTATCTTACTGAGCGCAGGGACAACAGATATCGGCCTGTAATTAGTAAAGATGGTTTGATCGCCCGATTTGAAAATTGGGGTCACCTTAGCAAATTTAAAAGCATTAGGCACAGCACCAGTTTTGAAGGATAAATTCATAATATGCGCAAGACGAACTGAAACAGAATTTGCTACAAGCTTGACAAAAGACATAGGGATACCATCAAGGCCCGGTGAAGCAGATTTTAAGTTCATGATCACATTATGAACATCAGCAGAATTAGTACTTTCAAAATCAAAGTTTTGGGGTATAGAAGGGCCCAAGTATTCATCAAAGCTCGGTAATACGTCAGGAATATTAGAATCCAAGTTCGAGGCTACAGTGCTGAAGTATTCGTTAAATTGATCTGCTATGGTTGGAGGATCCGTGTGTTCTTCACCATCAATAATAAAAGACTGGGATATTGATGACGTTTTCCTTCGATTTAGTTAATACTTTCCATGTTCCTTTTATGTCATGGTTTGATTCATTAAATTTTTTTTCAAAGTAATTCTTTTTAGCGAAGCGGATAATGTGGTTCAATTTATTTCTATATAATCGATACTGTTTATGACTATCTTCATCGCGATTTTGAACGTAGTTGCGATAAAGTCGATTTTTTTCGTGAATAGAGGTAAGAATGCCATGGGTTATCCAAGGTTTAATGATACGCTTAGTGATAAGATTTTGTGTGGTAACTAACGGAAAGCAGTCGTTATATACGGAATCAAATTTCACCAGAAAACATCAAGAGCAGTGTTTACATCGTGTTCTTCGAGCAAAACATGTTCCCAATTACAATTATTTAACTTCATCACAAACTCCTCTTTTTGTTCAGGGGATATCCGACGGTATGTGGTAGGTTTATTGGGTGGTTTGTAGACACAAGTGGATTTTAAAATATGAAAGATCGGCAAATGATCAGATGTATCTGTTAGAAATATTCCAGAGAGTAGGTTGTCATCGTGGAAATTGATAAATATATTGTCAATCAATGTTGCTGAGTGCGATTTAACTCTGGTCGGTTTAGTTATTAGAGGGAAAAGATAATGTGATTTTAAAATATCGAGAAAGTCCTTCGATGGCTTGTGAATATCAGTTTTAAATAGATCTATGTTAAAGTCACCCATGAGAACGCACTTTTTCTTTTCTGTGTCAATTGTTGTTATGATATCGGATAAACGGCTGTTAAATATATCCACAGGCTTTCCAGGTGGTCGGTAAAATATGCCGACTAAATAGTTGGTACCATTAAAATTTATTTCAAGAAAAAGAGATTCAAGTTCGACAATGCAAAAGGATAGATCTTCGGGAATTTTGCATACATGTATACTGTCTCTGAAGCCCGCCGCCCTTTCTTTTACTTCTAGAAGAAGGGTAGGGTATATAACCCGGGATATCTAGTAGACGTTCAGCCGCAGGATCAAGCCAACTTTCAGAGAATCCCAAAATAGAAAAGTTAAATTTTAAGTTATATAAAAACCCGGTAATTTCTGTGAAATGTTTCTTCAAGCTTCTAGCGTTAAGGTGTAAAAAAGATAATGATTCGCCTTCGGAGAAGATATTTAAGCTTGGGTCGTTTATAAAGGAAGATTCTGTAAAATAGTTGGATTGATGTATGTCAATATTTTTCCAGTGACTAAGTTCAAACTCGTTATCCTCAATTGGTGAATTGCTATGATCGATGCTGTTTAATTCTGTTGGATTGAAGCACTTGTTACTTAGAAAGAGAAGATCAGGTTCTATAGTTTGATTTGAGATTGTTGGATATTGTTCACGTCTTCATTTGAGAAGGGAGGAGTTGAAGCTAGGTCTAGTATTGGGCAGTCCTCAACGCTCATGTCATGCTTATCCATTAAAATATTTAAAATTTGTTTTGAAGGAGCCTAATTTTAGAATAGTAAATAGATTTGCCAAGTAGCCAATGGAAAACATATATACACAATGGAAGTTGGTAGAATAACTATAAACATAGGAAATAACAGGTGAGTAAAACATCATCAAATGTGACATTATATACAGTGTACACGGGAAGGCGTTATGTGGTGAAACATACCTGTACATACGAAGGTGGAGGCAATAAGTGATCATTCTTCTGTACATTTTCTTACAGGGTGATAAGACTATTTACACAACATGTGTTGCAGTAAGGAGTAATAACCCAGGTGACAGTAAAGTTCATGTGATCTTGTTAGGCCAGATGTTGATTCAAGTAATGTTGTACTCAAAATATTGCCCAAAATGAATACAAAATACTTATGAACATTGTAAACTGATATGTTAGTCTGTACAAATGAGCTGAATATATAGATAGAAGTATAACAGAGCGGAAAATCTTACAAAGATTAGGATGTCAGGAAATCCGTACAGGTGAAATCCATGTGGATTTTATCAGGCCAGATAAATCTGGTAAGAATGTAAACAGAGTATTATAATAATTGTGTGACCAGTAAATACCATTGAATACATACAGATTTATATACTCAGTGTTATTATTATTAGATTAAGATTTTATAGGTGCTATACAGACTCTAATATATTTATAAATCATTGTGATACATTAGATTCATGCATTACATTAGGAGGATATTAATAAGCATGAACATTTCCTCACAGGAAGATAAGACTGTACACACTAAATGTATTACATTAAGGGGAAATAATCCAGGTAGCAGTAAAATTCATGTTAACTTGTTTGGCCAGATGTTGATTCAAGTTATGTTGTACCCAGAATATTGCCCAAGATGGATACAAGATACTTTATATCAGCATTATAAAATGATATGTAAATATTCGGCCTTAGTCTGCATAACTGAGCTTATGATATAGATAGTAGTATAAAATAGTGAAAAATCTTTTAAAGATTAGCATGTCAGGAAATCAGTACAGGTGAAATCCATGTTTCTCTTATTAGGCCAGGTAAATCTGGTAAGAAATGTACACAAAGTATTATAATAACTGTGTGACCAGTCAATAGCATTGAATACATGCACACTTAGTGTTATTGTTATCAAGTTTGCATTTTATAAGTGCTATATACAGACTCTAATAGCATATATGAAGTATACTGTCAGGTGGACAGCATAGGGAAGTACAGATCATTCTTCTATGTATATAATTCATGCATTACATTAAGGAGATATTAATATGCATATACATTTCCTTACTGGGAGATAAGACTATATACACTTCATGTAATACATTGGGGAAATAACCGAAGTGACAGTATGGTTCAAGTTGTTTTTGAAATTCAATGAGAAATTCAAGCAATTCTATAAAGAAAGAAATATTCTATGAATGATAGCTCTTGTTTTTGTAGAAGTAAAGAATACTTTATGGCTTTCGAAATTGACATCTGTCAGTTTTTTTAACTGATCCCTGCCCAGTTGTGAATCAGTTTTGGCGAGAAGTAAATCTCTGGTTTTCGGACTGTGGTTTCAGTCTCATCCTTAACGCAACAACTGCTATTTTAGGTATAACAGACGGTCTAAACGAATATAAGGATTTAAATTTCTATATGTTGCAAACACGTTTTTACATATTTAAAACCCGTTGTCAAAAAAGTATTCTCAGCTTACCTAATTTCAAAACAGAATTGGAAAATTATAGACAATTAGAAAAAGTTATTGCAATGAGAAAAAACACCTTGGTAGAACATTAAAAAAGATGGGAAGTGTTAGTCCTACGTTATTGACAGTAGTTTCTTCCTATTATGAAGCAAATTATTTTTTCCTTTTCCTATCTGTTTAAATGCTTTTGTTGTGTACACATGCTGCCAGATGATCTGGCAAGACTTTGGTGTAAGACCTCCCATTGAAAAGCTAATATCCTGGACAAAGGACTGACAATACAACTTGCAGCAGATCCTTTGTCAATTATATTTCGTGAGTCTTACAACAAATCGTTGCCGATGATCTTTTATGTATAGGACATACTTACCAAAATGTCAATATGTTATGTGTTACCAAATCTTATGTAACAAGTATCTATATCTGTGCAAATAAAAAAAAAAAGAATAAAAAAAAAAGTTAAAGTTCGATTTGAAGAGATAAAACAAACAATACTGACTGATGGTGGTAATTTATATTTACAATACACATGCATTCGTACTATGAATAGATATTACATTTTTTTCTACAGATAGAAGATATTAATTCTAACGTCTTGACCCAACTTGATGCCATGGACAAATCGGAATAGTATGTTTTTTGAATTTGTTAGTACTTCGTAGTTAATTTTGTGAAACGAAGTATTAGTCATTAGTGGAATAATGTAGTTTTTTTGTAAGTTTGAAATAATTTTTGAAGGGTAAAAAAAAAGAAAATTTAAACAGTGATTACAGTAAGAATATTAAGAGTATATTTGCTTGCGGGTTTCAATGTTGACAACTCACGAATAAAGATACCAATATTCAATGAACAATTTCGACTAGGAACGACATACATGTAATGGAAGAGGATGTGAATATAAATTTGGTCTAAAATATTTCTCTCTAATGGTGTAGGAAAGGAAACGGCAGTATTCTGTTAAGCAGTGGAGATTAGTATTAATTTGTACTTGTTCTTATTTTTTGCACTGATTGTATTCTTTAGAGGTGATATTGAGATACTGACTTGCGAGAAGGTGTATACAAAAGTCCCATGCTCTGCATTGCCAATGGATTACGATGATTTAGAGGCAATGTTGCCAGCGAAGATAATCATTCACATTACTAATGGGAAGATTGTCAAGATTGATACGGTAATAAGATAACAAATGTGGAGATATGGGTTGTTTAAGCGATGGGTCAAGTCACAGGAATGGATCTTCGTTGCAATTTTATTTGCAATATATATCGTAAAAGATGTTTATGGGTATACTCTCTTCAAAGAAAGTTGTTTTGCATTTCGTTTTGTTTATTCATTGGGAAATTCACTTAAAGTCTTGAAGTACATGGGTTCATACGGCCCCTAGCCCCGGGTTAAGCGGAATTAGATACAAGTTACGAAACGTAACGCCATAGATCTTTTATGCTACGTTCGCATTTTGCTATCAGCATGCGATATTTATCGCCAAATTTGAGAAACTATGAGTGGAAGCGGTTCATGGAATGGCCCTGTTTTATAAGTTTGTGCAATAATGTTTTGTGAGGTTGATTAAAATCGTCACATCTAACACAGGATATAGCAAATGCTACTAGGCGACAAGATGCCGACAAGACATCATGATGTTCCAAAAGTATAAAATCCGTATCGTTGATCAGTAATCTTAATCCATGATAATGACGAAAGTCCGATCGTCATGCAGGAAGAAAGCAATGGTGATAAGGGTACCATGAAAAAATGATGCAAGGCCATTGGATGCAGGTGCCTGTGTTCATTACATGACGAACTGTCAAAAAAATAGAAAAGGAAATTTCGTTATTCAAAGTTAGTGGTGGCCAGCTAGGAACGTTGAACCAATTAATCCTTGTGGACAAGATTTCTTTAATCTGCAAGTCTGTTTGTTTTTTTTAATTTGCGACTGTTTATTTAAATGTTTTTGCATGACCCCCCGAGTTAAGGATCAATGGTAAATTGAAAATAGTGGCCGTAAGATGCTGATTGCTTACCAATCGAAGCAGTTGTTGGTTGACCTTGATATATTACATAGTTTGTGTGTGCTTTCAAATAGCAATATTCCCCACTTCTGTGCACAGACAAACATGTCTAGTGGAAAATTTTATCATATTTGCAGATTCACAACTTGTTCATGATATGTAACTGCTGGATAATTTAGAAAAATGTGTCACTGTTTTTACATTCCCCCATATAATTGAATCTTCTCTTGAGAACATGTTCAAATGGTGTCAGAGATATTTAGGGAATGGAATTGTTCATTTGTTCAATTGTCTTGCAGATTTTTAAAATGGCAACTCCAATAAAGACATTGATCAAGATATGCTGCCTGTGTGGGTCAGGAATCGCAAAATCTCTACATAATCTCAGCCAGAGGAAGGCCTTTGAAGAAGGACACGTGGAGTTTTTTTGCGCATGTCTCTCTATCACAGTTTCCACAGAAGAATGCGACAGTCTTTTCATTTGTGCACCCTGTGGTAACAAACTTAAAAAATTCCATGATTTTCAACAACAGGCATCACAGAACTTTATATCCCACCAAAACACTATCGAAAGACAGAAAAGAGAGCACCTCACACCAGGTTCTGAAGAAAGGGACCCTAAGAGACGACCAACCACTGCTGACTGGTTGACCAGATCAGTTGAGAAGCTCAGAATAAGTGAAAAAAGTGTTTCAGCAGGACATGCAGGACAATCAAAAACTGTGAAACGACTCAGTTTTAAAGATGATATTGTAAGAACCAACACTGGACGATTTCCATCATTACAAGTTAGTGCTCTTGAAACAGGAATTGGTACACTGCCCTCTGACATGTCACCATTGGGATATGCCACAGCTTCTCCATCTATGGCTGAACACAGCTATGAGACAACAACCAGTTCAACAGAAGAGAAGAACACTGCCCTCCCATCGACAGCAGAGCATGGCTATAGCATGGCTCCCCCATCGACAGCAGAGCATAGCTAAAGCATGGCTCCCCCATCCACAGCAGAACAAGGCTTTGGCATGGCTCCCCTATCGACAATAGGGTATAGTTTTGGATTGGCTCCCCCATTCACCACCGAGCATAGCTATGCTGTTGCTCCATCAAAATCATCCCGCTCTATTACAAAGCAAACAAAGTAGTTGCAGGATGTGGCCTATCCAGCTTGACAGATGTATCAACAGTAGAACTGGAAAAGTCTGCATCAACCAAGATAATCTCATCCTTGGAGAGGGGAATTCTGGTGCAAACAGCCTTTGAAATTTTCAAGTGTGCACCACTGATGGCAGAGATGAAATCTTACATCTTGAAGGATCTCGAGGCCAGCTTGACCAGTAAATTCCCCACAGCAGCAAGTGAAGTATTTGCTCGAGCACCAGAGCAACTATCCCACAATGAAATATTTCCTGCTATCATCATGGAGATGAAAGAACATGTACCATTCTTGCTCGACATACTTGGAGTCTGTTGCAGGTGTAAAACGAAGGAAAGAAAGATGTGCATGATTGCCACAGTCTTCGGCATGTTTATGCAGAGCAGAAACCCAAAGGCATCAGCAGTACAGCGGGTGTATACATCACTGTGCATCAGATATCATGCAGACAAGGAGGTATGTATTTGGGGGGGGGACAGATATATCACCTTATTGTCATTCAACATTATCAAGCTTACTGAAATATACATGATGAGACTTGAACAAATGTAGATTTCCATCAACTAGGTTATTTCCACTTATCCCCCCCCCCCGCCCACTCGGATCAAACTTGGGAATCAATTAGGATCGGTTCCACATGCACATATTGCAGAAGCTGCAAGGCAGATTCCATTATAACCAAGGCCGCTAACTCCTATTACCATCCATCATTGACCCAACATAACATTGGCAACGCCTATAACTATTTTGTATATATAATAGAGAAATTTTTTATGACAAGCACTAAAATATGCTCAGTGGAATTAGGTCGACAATCGTATTGATCAAAGTACATGTATCTGTACCATTGTCGGTGTATGACATCAGCCATGCTGTAATACTGGGTCTTTTCAAATTTTTGGTAATGTCATTTCTGCCACGACAGTTAACAAATTTTCAAACACACATGTATTGGTATTTAATACACTAGCAATGGTACATATCTTAATAAGGTTAGTCTAATATCACTGTATATCTGTTATTGAATAATTTGATTTGTGGTGAATATTGTAAAACAATTTTGATGTTAATATGATATTAGCAACACAATTGACATTAGCAACATTTACTTTTCTGTCTCTCTGTTATACTGCCGACTGTATAAGAAATGTACAGGGTACATATTACAGAACCTTGGTGGGTTTAGCAAACAATGTACATGAAAAAAGAGTTAGTTTTTTAAAGTTGCAGATGTTCTGATGCCATTTTTCTGTTGGATGGGGGAAAAAGATGAAAAATTGGACTAGTTTATCATGGAATCCACCACATGGTGATCAAATACCAAGGAAATTTTTGGCAGAGGGGTAAAAATAAAAGATATTGTGCCATCACACTTGTTATATTATAAAAGACAGAACACAAAACATGTATGTCCAATATATATTTCTAAGTCCTCATACATGTACTTACATTGTAAATGGAACAGAAAGAGAACAGTTCAAGTTTGTGACAATTATATCACTTCTGTTTATTTTGCTTCCCAGTTAGATATATCTAAACTTAGAGCATTCACAATATTGTTAATATCTTGTGGATAAGATATGAATTATTGTGAAATCTATTTTCTAGAATTTACATTTGGCATGTCTGAAGTGCAGCCTGAACTGATTGAATCATTGAAAATCACTGCTTGAACATATATAGCTTTTAATGTGTTGTACGAATTTAGCTCCTCAACAGACTGAATAACATTCATCTAACTTTGGTTGGGGGCAGCAAAAGCAGGGTTGTCAAGGAGTTTGCAAATTACCATGCATCCACCATTGTTCAAGAAGTTAGGAGTGGCAAAGATGGTAAAATAAATGGAGACAACTTGGACATCAAGATCACACCTAGCTATGAACGGTTGAAATCGAAACGTCAAGACTTGCACTTCTTTGCGTCTGACTGGACCCCGGACAGGGTTGATGTGTCCGCATTGCCAAACACTGGATCTTGTGGGGATCCAAGTTCCTTGAGCGTGCAGAATTTCATAGTGAATGAAAATGAAGCAACCAGTTTTCAAAACAGTACCAAGATACTGATTGCTCGGAAGATGGTAGCCAGGTTTGAATGCTTCGAATGGATGGAAATGTTATTACCAGAGCACATACAGCATGATTATTCAGAAGAGATGTGCAAGAAATCTACTCCATACATGTTACCAGTCTTACTGAAAAATGAGGCCAAATATTCTGATTGCATTGGGATAATGGACTCGTATGAGACGCAGGCCAAAGCATGGTACACAGAGGCTGGCAGAGGTTCTCTTTAAGAATATCATGCATGGAATTCCATTCAAATGTTGGAATTGAGTTAAGCATGATATTTGCATGATTGAATAAAGTTCTGGCATGCCTGAGCATCATGCATGTTTGTTTACTGCCATCTGGAGGCACACTGCATCATTCTATTTATAAAAGTATCATTTGTGCCATGTCAAAGTCTGTAACCTCCTAAAAGTCGGTATAACATCCTCTGTCTGTACTGTGCGAAAAAAACAAATGCCCATTCGGTCTGTACATAGGCAGCATGTACATGTACCAGTGCAATCAGAGGGTATATCTGATAGTAGGAGGTGTACAATCTGATGTCATGATAATGCAAGTTGTGCATGCATTAAGGTATTTTTTCCCAGAACTAAACTGTTCTCCATTCCACATTATGTTATTAATTTGAGAACATACATGTACAGTCAAACTTATATGGTAGAGCAGCCATTCAATGAACAGAATGGTTTTGCTGTGTTCCTCGACTGGCCTTCATGAACTTATCAAACAGATAGGGTAGCTACATTGTAGACTGTAGATGGAATTAGTATCTCCAGTCCATTAACCCTTTTGTTGATTACAAAATCTGTAAACATGGCTATGTTGATAATCATGAATGGTATAACAAGTGAAGTTCTGTTAATTTTATATCCTCAATCACATGTACATGTATGTTCATCAAGAAAACCTGTTTCATGTTGAAAATTTATTCACTCATGCCAGTTCTGAGTGAGCTTACCACTGATTAAACATCACAGTGAACAGCACCTTTGAAGAGTATGTATCACAGTCTCCTATGCTCAATACATAACTTCTGAACTGGCTAAAAAAAACTAAGAAATTAAACTTATATGCTGTATATAATTATACTGTATAGATTTGGCATTCAACATGGATGGCAAATCTTTTACTTCACCATACTAAAAGTGTGAAACTGTGAGCAGAACTCAGAAAACATGCCATGTCTACCAAGAATTTGGCTGCAAACAAGACTGACAACTGTGTACATGTACCTAATTTAAAGGCAGGCACACAATATGTCTATTAAATACAGTAACACAGATACCTTCGTATTGCAGTTGTTGTTGAGAGCAGATTTGCACATTCATTAACTTGCTCATATACTGGACAATATGTTAGATAATTAAAAATCTCTTTCACAAAATCAAAATCATAACATTAATTAAAGGACTTTATAAGGTTTGTGTGTGTTCAAATATATATATAGACTGCTATTTCACTCAATGCAGTTGCTAATCTGTTTTATTTAACAGAATCTGATTTCGTGAACATACAAATCCCTGTTGGTGGAGATCAGTTGACCCGTGTCAGACTCCAGGGTGCCAAGCTTTGCCGCAGAGGTGTGCATACACCCGAAGAAGGATTCAACCATTTAGCACCCATGATCATTGAACTCTTCCACACCACAATGGACTTCTTACAGGTTAGACTGTCCCCTCTTATCATGACTGTATATCAGTTAGGGTATCCCCCTCTCACCCTGTATCATGTCTGTATACATATACATCAGTTAGGATATATCCCCCTCTCACCCTGTATCATGTCTGTATACATATACATCAGTTAGGATATATCCCCTCTCACCCTGTATCATGTCTGTATACATATACATCAGTTAGGATATATCCCCCTCTCACCCTGTATCATGTCTGTATACATATACATCAGTTAGGATATATCCCCCTCTCACCCTGTATCATGTCTGTATACATATACATCAGTTAGGATATATCCCCCTCTCACCCTGTATCATGTCTGTATACATATACATCAGTTAGGATATATCCCCCTGTCCCCCCCATATCAGGCCTGTATACATGTACATCAGTTAGGATATATCCCCCTGTCCCCCCCATTATCATGTCTGTATACATATACATCAGTTAGGATATATCACCCTCATGTTGTATACCATCAGTTAGGATATATCCCCCTCTCACCCTGTATCATGTCTGTATACATATACATCAGTTAGGATATATCCCCCTCTCACCCTGTATCATGTCTGTATACATATACATCAGTTAGGATATATCCCCCTGTCCCCCCCCCCATATCAGGCCTGTATACATATACATCAGTTAGGATATATC
Source organism: Hanleya hanleyi (assembly GCA_036873755.1). Lineage (NCBI taxonomy): Eukaryota > Metazoa > Mollusca > Polyplacophora > Lepidopleurida > Hanleyidae > Hanleya > Hanleya hanleyi. The sequence goes on from JAVTVY010018584.1 coordinate 52,791, forward strand.
CCCCTGTCCCCCCAATTATCATGTCTGTATACATACATATACATCAGTTAGGATATATCCCCCTGTCCCCCCCCATATCATGCCTGTATACCTATACATCAGTTAGGATATATCCCCCTGCCCCCCCATATGAGGCCTGTATACATGTACATCAGTTAGATATATCCCCTGTCCCCCCCTGCCATTATCATGTCTGTATACATACATATACATCAGTTAGGATATATCCCCCTGTCCCCCCCCATATCATGTCTGTATACATATACATCAGTTAGGATATATCCCCCTCTCACCCTATATCATGTCTGTATACTTATACATCAGTTAGGATATATCCCCCTGCCCCCCTCCCCCCATATCATGCCTGTATATCAGTTAGGGTATCCCCCTCTCACCCTAGGCCTGTATCATTTATGTATACATACATATACATCGGTTAGGATATATCCCCCTCTCGCCCTATATCATGTCTGTATACATATACATCAGTTACGATATATCCCCCTGTCCGCCCCATATCATGCCTGTATACCTATACATCAGTTAGGATATATCCCCCTGTCCCCCCCATATCAGGCCTGTATACATATACATCAGTTAGGATATATCCCCCTGTCCCCCAATATCATGTCTGTATGCATATACACCAGTTAGGATATATCCCCCTCTCTCCCTGTATCATGTCTGTATACTACATGTACATCAGTTAGGATATCCGATATATCCCCCTCTCTCCCCGTATCAGGTCTGTATACATGTACATCAGTTAGGATATATCCGCCTCTCCCCCCCAACCGTATCATGTCTGTATGGATTTTCAGTTTATCTACTGCACATATCACATATCACTGTTTGGCTGGACAGTGCATAATCAATGATCATGAAATTGATTGCTGTCGCATGTGATACCAGTACTTCACATAAATGATCATGACTGGATTGTTTTCATTACAGAAAATGTGCAAGAAATTCCTGAAGGTCGACAAGGGGAATGACCAGGGCACCCTTGGAAATTTGCGGGTTGTCATACAGAGGAACAACATCAACGGACAAGTCAAGTCTCGTTACAAGGCACATGAGGACTTCATCCTGACAGCTGGGAATGCATATCTGGCAGAAGCTGTTATGGACCACTTTGGGATGGATGGCAGGCAGTCCAGTCCAACAGTACACCTACCACCACCGAACATCGTCACGTTTGAAAGAGCCAGGCGTCCAATGGCTTTTGATGCGATCATGGATCCACTTGTGAAGAAGCTTGTTCAGCCATTTCAGATGACCCCAGCTCAGGTACTTGCTCCTTCTGAAATAAAGAAATGGAATATTGCTTTACATATAAGTCATGCTACAAATCTAGATATCCATATATATGATGGATACATACAGACACCAATCGGATATAGGACTACAAGTCGATTAAGACATGCACCAAGTCTAGGACAAATCTAGATCAAACTTGAGAGAGGGGCTGCCATCAATGATCATCAGTCTGCTTAATCTCAAGTTGGTAGCTTATTGATCATGCATAAATGCGGCCCAGGTTAGAGTTTGTTACAGATTTATTCACCACTACTTCTGTTATTTCGAGCGCTGCACATGCACCAATTCGCCTTTCCTAGACTTGAATTATGTGATAGAGATGGGGTTAGGAAGAAATTTATATTTCCATGATATACTTAAATACTTCTCTTTATTCCAAAAATAACACAGGATGACACCACCCTACTGATGGTAAGGCATGGGACAACAGAGTCTGAGGTACGGGCAACCATTTCAACAGTTGATGGTCAACAAACTGTCTCGCTTCACTTTGCAACTCCACAGCCGTTTCGGGTTCAGCTGCAACTTGGGAGAGAGACTGATGGTAAAACTGTGACATTTCGGCTCCCAGGGCTCGCAAATCAAATAACGGTTAAACAAAAACATGAGGCCGAAGACGACCTGAGAAATTATATTATCAACTTCCTGCAGTGGTATTTCGTTCTCCTGAATACCAAAGATGCTGTTGCAGAGGGAGATGTCCACAGAACCAACATAAATCTCAAAATGATGGTTCCTTTCTTCTTTTTGCATTCTAACCTATCAAAGTACTTGGTGGAATGCATTGATTATATCCTGAAGACAGAGGTGATGCTATCTCCCCAGATGTTATTGAGGGTGAGGGCTGCTTCCTTCATCAACAAAAAGGGCTCCAAGGGAGGGAATAAAGCAGCTGATATGGAGAAAGAGAACCAAGTGAAATACTTGACAGAGCTCATCCGTGGACTGGGGGCAAACAAGTCTGAGGATGCCATTGTCGCCATATCCAAAGCTGCCCCAGTTATCTAACGAATAGTGAAGAACTATGAGGAGATGGTGGGAATAAAGACCCACTCTTCAAGATCTAAGGTTGAATCTTCAGAAGAGGAGATGGATGTACTACACACATGGCTGAGGAAACTCAAACCCATGAGAAAAACACCAGGCAGGAAACTCCAGGATTACCATGGAATCACGACCAATCCTTTCGCAAAGATGGACAAGGCAAAGTTCAGTACACGTCATGAAAACAGCCAACCGACTAAAGCGGAACCTGCCAGTGGAGGTGGAAGATGATCCTGACATGCCTGATGATGATTGAGCATGCAAGAAACATGAACTGATGGCCAGATCTCAATTCGAATGTTTCATGTAGTGACAAATATAGTACATGCAGTATACACAGGGTAATGTATGGGTGCTCAGTGAGGAGAGGTGTGTGAAGGTTAGAATAACAAAATACATACACTTGCCATTGCAATGGACCAGTAAAAAACTACTTCAGCAACAAAAGTTACTGTGATGATGTAGTGCACAGTGTCACAGAAAAGAAATATTCAGTGTCACAGAAAAGCAATGTGTATGAAAGCAATAATGAATGTAAATAATACATAGCTATACATATAGTATGTAGGCCCAAATATCAACTGAGACCATTCATTATGAAATGTTTGAGGTGAAGTTCAACAGCCGCGCTGTTAGTTTAAAAATCGGCTTGTCAAAGAATAGTGTCTTACTACATGTAGTTTTGCCAGTTGTCTTTCCCCTGTTAAGGTTTTCCTGTCCAAGTATTGATGCATGTTCTCGTTAACTGGAATTTGTTTTCCAGTTATTTTTGACAGGTTATTCTGATGATAGAAAGACCATTACTTGGCTCCCTTGGCAGAGTTCTAACATAAACCATGAATCCTTATCCTAAGGACTCATGTATTTACATCAAGCATAAACATTCTTAGTTATGGATGGCCCAAGCATGTGAATTCCAATAAACAAGTTTGCAATGTGAATATGTATTTTACACACGTTCGTGAAAGCTTTCGTTACTGTAGACTTGTAATTTTCTCTACAAAGAAATTAATGATCCAGCTACAGAGTATGTGTAAATTCTAAATTGAGTCTATGCACAGTAATGAGCATGTTAATTCAATATGTACACCTGCTACTTTTAAGTTCAATTGAAGTGCTACTTTTAAGTTTAATTGAATGTGTATTACTACATCTGCCAATGCTTAAGTGCTACTTTTAAGCTTTATTTGAATGTGTATTACTACATCTACCAATGTATAAGTGCTACTTTTAAGCTTTATTTAAATGACCCTCCAGCTTACACATGGCTTAGGGCAGCATGGTTTACCATACCATGTTTGTCTGGCACAGGAGGTAGATAAAGTGCCAAACAAATTAGACTCTCTGACGATCCATTGTGATCAGTGTCTGTAGAGCCTAATTCTCAAAATTCCAAATTCAATTTTTTTTTTAGTTTTAGTTAGGTTTTTGTTAGGGTTAGGGTTTTGCTAGGGTATGTTTGTTTGGGTCATCGTCGCTGTGTGACCAATAAGGTTAGGTGTGAATTATTTGAATGTGTATTACTACATCTGCCAATGTACAAGTGCTACATTTAAGTTTTATTTGAATGTGTATTACTACATCTGCCCATGTACAAGTGCTACATTTAAGTTTTATTTGAATGTTCATTACTACATCTGCCCATGTACAAGTGCTACATTTAAGTTTTATTTGAATGTGTATTACTACATCTGCCAATGTTCAAGTGCTACATTTAAGTTTTATTCCAATGTGTATTACTACATCTGCCACTGTACAAGTGCTACTTTCACGACTTTTAAGTTTTATTTGTGTAGTACTACATCTGCCACTGAAAGTGATCAGAATGATGCACAGGATTTTCACCTGACATGTATCTAGGGAATTGTCTTACCTCCAGTGAAGTTCTGCAGTTGCTGCAACACCAATATGAATTCCCACTGAACACTATGGACTCAAAACCAAAGTACTTTACTAACTGTTTCCTCAAACAGGTAGTACTGTTCCGGCAAAAGCTAGGAATATCACTGGACAGGCCATCTCTGTTTGGAGCCAAATCATTGTTGTTGTAGTACGTGAGTGCTGTGGCTTGCTGCCCACTGCGGCCTGCCCTACCAATCTCTTGCATATATTTTTCCATGGTAGTTGGGGGTCTGAAAAGAATGATCCTGCTTATGCTGGGGGCATCCAATCCCATGCCTAGTGCAACAGTTGCCAAAACGAGGCGGATCACTGGCTGTTTTTCCCGAAGTTGGCTAACAATAAGGGCCTTCATTCTCTGTGTGTAATCTTTATGATACTGGGCAAAGATCCTGTTTTCAGAGATGGGCGGCTTGCCTAGATATGCTTCCTTGCCCAGCATTTCTTCCACATACTGGCATCATGACCATCCACATAGGCGATTGTCATTGGAAATTCAGTGGTCTTGGCCTTCAGTTCAACTGCAAGAGGATGGATCAAGTCATCAAATTTGTCAAACTTGAACAGATTTGGCAACCTGGTGGACACTCCAATGTATATATTTGGTCTGTCAGGGTTAATCCGAATAACCCGGGGGGTTGAGAGCTGGAGTGCCATCTTCAAATGTTCAACAAAGGATTCTGTGGCAGTAGCAGTCACAACCAGATGGAATGCATCTGGGAATATTGATACCAACTCATTGAGCTTCCCAAATTCCTTCCTGAAATTATCTCCCCTGAAAAGATAATTTGATTGCATGATTTGAAATGTTTGGAATCACAACCTTTTTCACCATGTACATGTATATTATTTCGAAGTCATGCAGCCACTTGATAAATGCAAAAATAGAATTGACACATACAATGATCAAAATAGAATTATGTAATTACAGTGTAGAAGGTTTATCAATATTGAAACTGATGACTTCAACCAGGAAACATAACATCAACATTTAGAAACCCCTTGGGTTAATGTATTCATCACTGGAGATAGAGATGGTGGGAACACGCCATGAAGAGAGGACAGGTAATGGATGCAGAAAAATCTCAGATTTGAATACAACAAGCATGCAAAAAAGCCAAACCTGTGTTTGCACTTGCTAGAAATCATGCCTACTCAAGCTTACAGCTGGTTTTGTTTTCATATAATATGTGTATTGTCATTTTGAGAATGGAACTTCAGTGGAATTTTTAAAACTGCAATCTGTTGAACTGTTAATATCCAAAACAATGTTTTTTTGCTTTATATTAGATCAAATTAGGTTGTCAGTATATACACCAATGCAGCTTGCCAAAGCATGGCATGCATGGGAACTCCATATTTATACATGTATTAAGAATGGTTTAATAAATCAGCCAAGTATTATATACATGTAGCTCTTTCTTCCATTTTTTTAGTTTCATACATACTTGACCTGGAGAATATCCCTATATTTCAATAATTCAGATATATTTCAACCAGCGATTAATCGCTGCCAATATATGGGAAGACCAGATCAAGTATTTTAATATCAAACTGAATTCCACATATTTTTTACCATTCTGCTATCATATGTGCCTCGTCCATGGCTATACATGCTGTTCTACTCTGGTATGTTGATGTACGAAGCATCTTGCCAATCCGCTTGTTGGACACCAGCGCCTCGGGATGGGCATAGATGATGGAATAATGACCTTTTATTAGCTGGTCCAAACTGAGATTTTTCCGTGTATACACAGTGGCTTCAATTTCTTCTTCATCCTTCTTGTGTGTGCTATCATCTGGAGAAGAAACATTCAAAGAGAATATTCATTATATTGAGGTACAATGTAAGAAAAGAGATTAAAAATGCATTGACTTCAGATCCAAAAACAGACACCATTCCATCTCATGAAAAGGATGAGCATACCTTAGGAAGCCTATACATTTTCAAGATTATCCAATCAAAATTCTAGGATGGCTTCAATTTGATTGAGAAACATGCTGTCAATACTATGGCAGTGCGCACCAGTTAATTCTACATGAAATCAGTGTTCTGTTATTCTTCAATATGATTCTGAGATAGTGTAGATTGGGAGTGAGGAATGCAAGAATGGTACAGATGAGGTGCCAGTTAAAACACATCAAAACAAAATTTTATCAGTTACAAAAGGAAATGGAATTGATTGGCAAAATCATTATCAGGATCACAGTACAACTGTCTGTATGATTTATTAACAAAGTAACTTAGCTGGGAATGAACTGAACTGTAGGGAATATAAGATAACATTTCTTAATGAGATGTGTCAGTTCCGACCCACTGTTGCGAGTTCCGATCCAGCCTCGTTTCGACATTGACCTTTGACTCACATACATATAAATGTAATCGTCAACATAACTTTACAAAACCAATGAATGCACGATATAATTTAACCGATGATTGGAAGGTTGATCAACTTGTTTGAATGCACCAAAAGTTATGAGATTTTGCGTGATCTTCGTTGTGACAAGAAGCAAATGTTCGAGAAGTGCATCGGAAATGACACTGAATTGTAACTAGTGACGTGTCTGTAACCCCTTCCCCCCTCCCCACCCCGTGAAAAATAAAAAGCCACCAACCATTTTCACCACCGGGTACAAGAGCGTATGTACTGGCATGTGTTCCCTCGATGTTCAAATAGCACGCATTTACTCCTTTCTCCGACAAACCCATGACCTGGTCTTCCATAATGGAATTTAACGGTGAAATCACAAACGTGATTGCGGGCATTTCTCGATGGTCCCTCCGCTGCAACACCCATGGTATCAGCTGAAATATCAAGCTCTTGCCAAAGCCAGTCGGCAGAATAGCAATACAGTCGATGCTATCGAATGCACATCGTAATGCAGCAATCTGTTGCTCTTTAAGTGCAAAAGAAATGCCTAATTCCTCCTTAGCAAACTTCAAACAGTCCTGAAATCTATCGTCGTCGGTCGCCATTTTGTATGTCATGTGACGCCCTACTTCGTGAAATGTTTAGTTCTGTAAAACTTTCAAAATGTTACGGAATTTGTAGACATTCGTATTTTGCAAATGCTGGAGCATTTGTCTTTCTGTAATGAGTTGTAAAATACACAGTATACCGTATTTCCACGAGCAACACATCGCCGGATGCCGACCGCACTGAATCCCGCAATGTACCGGATATCACTCCGCAGTAATGGAGACATACGATTCGCAAGCCATCTTATGGATGGCGAAGTGTGCGCAAATGAGCCAGACAGCTGGTGATTGTTGGATGTACCTGAAAAGTGCCGGGTCTGGACCTATTGTTGTCTTCAGACTTTGCTCAGATCTACACAGTGACAATTTAGGCAAAGGGAAGGGCGGGGGGGGAGGCATTTTGTTAGATGTGATGTTAATCAGATGTACTGTGCTAAGAATCATTGAATTTGAATTGCATAGTGCATCAGTATACACCACTGTCCAAATATATTTGGCTTTCATTGATTGAAATGCACGTCTGTATACGTTGGTACACGGCTTTTCAGTTGTAACTCAAAACAGTAAATTGCAGGGTTCACAAGCCCCCTGGAAAGTACTTAACACTCCGGGAATTTAATTACTAACCGGGAAAGTCCTGGAAAATCATTACAAATAAGTTAAACTTCTGGAAAAATTACACTTCCGTCTTCCGGATGAACTAGCAATCCGACGCCATGCTTTACTGTGCCACAATTAGTTACTGAACTTCGTTAATTTGCTCATCTTTTTTGAGAGTTATTGGACCAAGGGCTCCTCAAAAAGTAAAATTATTGACCTGGAAAACTCCTGAATTTTTTTCTGTTGCAAGTGTATGAACTCTGAAATTGGCTCTTGTCACAATCTTGTAACCTGGCAGCCCTAGTTTACTTTATATAACCGGTCTCCGGTAAAATTGGCATTAATGGCGGCTTATACATGTAACTTGTTATGCTCATTTCCATGTCTAGCTGCCATATGTAAATATGTAAGAAGTAAAATGAAATAAATGAATTTTCCATAAATTTGCACTTCATTTCATCTGTCCCCCCAAATTTTGATAATTGAGGCCTGGCGACTTCAATGTCACATCGTCAAATACATGAAGCTGCGGAATCGGGAGTCTAAATTACCGCCCCCCCCCCCCCATCAAACACAGCTCCAGAGGCTCAACTGCCCAACCAGGCCAGACAGACCACCAGGTCGAATGAGAGATGGCCCAGTCTCATCCCCTGTCTGATGGTCTAGCTCACCTCATTGAGGGTTTCGACGGAGATAGAAATCATAATTTCTACATCATGTAAAACAATACGTTATGTATTCTACAACGATGCTCCAAATACCAAGTTAGTTCAGTCTGTAGGACAATATTTATAAAGCGGTGAATTCTGGCATACATTTGATACCACTTATCAGTCACACACTTAAATCTTCAATAATTTCCTTTGGCATGTATTTGTCAAAAAAATCTTCCAAGTTTGGTAGGTTTACTTGCACCCAGTGTGAATCGAGAGTGAACCTTTGGGTGTGGAAACTGCTAGATTCAGGGTGGAGATATGCCAAGTCGCAATATTCTGCAAAATATCTGCAGACATACAGTTGCAACTGAATTTGGTGGAACCAGGACCAGTCTGGTTTGAGCTTCGGGTAAATGTGGATGTTTTGCCCCACGCGCTCGGAAACCATCGTCAGCGGATAATGGCAATCATGCACACAATCTCGGATAGATTTGCCACTCCATTTGACTGCCACTTTGCACTCGACAATGCCTACTGGTGTACTGCCTTTGAGGACAATTGAATCTGGGAATGCAGCTAAGAATCCCTTTTCCTGATCAACAATCAACCCAGACTTCTTCAAAGTGATGTTGGAGTTTTCATTTCTGTATCGGTCCAAAACATCTGCCTCGTGTTGCAAACCTAGTTTTGTCGCAGCAGTTGTGAAATTAGTTGGATGGAGTATCGACTTGCTTTATGTTGGCTGGGTTTGCTTTCTTGTATTTATAGAAATGGCAAATTCTTTACACTGTTGACCCAGTTATTCTGCAAGACCGAAGTCTGAACCAATATGAACACAAAGACAGATGGATTGTGGACTGTGCAATAACTGTTTGCTGCTCTGAAGAAACCTTTAAGGCATTCTTCTGCCTTTTGATTTTTAAAGATTCATTGTCTGTGCTGGAAGATATTTCTTCAATCTTTCTGTTTGTTTCTTCAATATAACCCTCAACTGGACTTCCATGTCAGACCGTCATTTGCATTAACAACTGTTGTTAACAAAGGTTTTGTTTGATAAGTCTTTTCCCATTCCTCCAACTCTTCAATGAACATTTTGGTGCAAGTGATATCTGCACTACAAATGGCCTCACGATGATAAGTGGAAGGATGTGATCATTTCAGTTCACGTTTCTCCTTTGAAGTTTCCCAAATACCTTGTGCTCTATGGCTATGCCATAGATGGCAGTCGCAGGAAGTTCCACATCACGTGGCCTGTTCCAATTTTGAAGTTTCTCTGAAATATGACAAAAAATAACCTTTAGTTCAAGATACACCCTTATTACAAGCGTCTAGTCCGTCATCCATAATTCAGCCGTCGTCCCTTAGAGAATATCCGCGTCCATAATCCAAAGACCTATTCCATATTCCATATAACAGTATTAGCACCAAATTCAAAAAGGCTTGTTTCCTGCAAGAGAGAAGCGGTCAACTGTTTTCAATGATGCCGGCAAGACATCATGATGTTCCAAAATATCAAATCCGTATGGCTGATCAGTATACTTAATCCATAATATTCGTTGCAAATTCGTCATCTAAAGAATGATGTATCTCAGTCACGCTTTGATTGTGCCTGTTCATATGATTACCATGAGGATCTTAAAGTACATGGGTTCATACGGCCGCTAGCCCCGGGTTAAGCGGAATTAGACACACGTTACGAAACGTAGCGCCATAGATCTTGTACGCTACGTTCGTATTTTGCTATCAGCGTGCGAAATGTATCGCCAAATTTGAGAAACTTTGACTGGAGGCGTTTGGTGGAATAGCCCTGTTTTATAAGTTTCTGTAACAGTGTTTTGTGACGTTGGTTAAAATCGTCACACGGGATCTAGCAAATGCTACTAAGCGAGATATGTATACGCAGTATGCAGGTCCCACTGGAATATTACTGTCCAGAAAGGGATAGTTTACGATGTCGAAATTGTAATCAACTCTTTTGTCATAAAGTCGACGAGAGAGAATGCCCGCTTCATTTTTATAGAGATATAGATGTAAATATGATGTGCCTGTAGGGCTGTCTGTAGTTTCCTTCAAATCCAGTGAAGGTGGATATATATCCTTCACTGCGTCATTTATAAAGCGATTATCCACAGCGAGAAGATCGTCTATATAGCGTTTGGTGAATGAGGAGGAACGTGCTTTAAATGGACCGGTTTTTGATAGCGCCTGCATATATCATATTCATAAGCGAACAGATACAGGACAGCAAACAGGGGTGCACAATTAGTACCCATTGGATTACCTATATGGTGCCGATATATTGTGTTGCCAAATTTCACATAGATATTTTTAATGAGAAATCCAAGCAACTCTATAAACGAAGAAACATCCCATGAATGATATCTCTTGTATGTAGTAGAGCTAAAGAATGCATTAATATATACATTAATATATCTACGATCAGTTTTCTTGAACACAGATACTATTAATGAACTTAGACGGTCAATAAGGTCCTGATGAGGGATTGTAGTATAGAGAGTCGAGAAATCCCATGTGGATACATGTCTGTACGATATGTGACCTTTAGCATCAAGCTCTTCCGTAAGACATTTTGAGTTTTTCAATATCCACATACATTCAACGCCAGAGTTCTTAGAAATAGTGGCGCAATACCTTTCCCAAAATGCTTTTACCTCCAGAAGGGCCCTCGTCAATAGGGTTGAAAGAAGCTTGGTGGTGCAGCTTCTAGAATCAGCTATGAATCTAGCTTTGTATGGTGATTTATGCATTTTGGGAGTCCAGTATAGTTTTGGTATGTCGTTATGATTGGTTGTTAGACAAACACCTCTTTCCCTGAGAAACTTTTTGTGATTGTTAAAAAAATCTTCCAGAGTAAATGCAGTTTGGGAGAAGTAGACGTATTTGATGAAGATATGTCTACACTCAATTCTTTAACCAGCACCTGGTAATAGTAGTATTTACATATGAATATTATATTATTCGGAGCTTTGTCTGCTGGGACTATGACGAATTTACTCTGGAGATTTGCTAGAACTTCTTGCGAATTGAGGTTTCTCAGTACTTGTTTTGCTTGGGGAAGATTACTTCTGTCAATATGGCGGATTGTTTCAACGACCTTGCTCTTGGTGAGGACCAGCCAATCAGATTGTTCTGTAGGTTCAACTTTTTCTCGCTTAGACCAATCAATAATGTACTGTTCCAAGGCAGACAGGACTATCTTCTGGTCGGCCTAGATTTATTCTTCTTGGCTCTCTATATTTAGGTCCTTTCATCAGGAGTAATTTCAGATCCTTATCACTCACCACATCAAGAGAACCAGTCACAATATGTTTGCATGGTGTATAGATAAAGTTCGACGATTCGCAATCACAACTATAGCCTCCTGACGTGTATAAGTTCCACTCAAACTTCTTGACAGCATTGGAGTAATTGAATATTTTGGTAGCTATAGATTTAGTATACTTATATGAAATGTAAGGAGGTTCTGTGAACTTAAAATAGTTTGGGACAGCGTTGCGAGCCTCGGGATCATTCAGGATTCGAGGTAAATTAATGATGTCCTGTCCTTTATCTAAGTAGTTGAGTTTCAAGAAAAGCCGATCTTGAGATGTTTCGATTAAGTTCACTGGACGATACAATCGAAAATACGCTATATCTTGACATACTTTACTGATTTTTGATGGTATTCTATTTCCTGAAGACGCAGATTGTTGTATATCTCTGGCTATTTGATCTAAAGCTCTCAGAGGTAACGCATACAGAACTGTACGTAAGCTATGTATAATATTGGGTGTGGGTGTGTTAGTTAAACCCAGTAAGTAATTTAAAGTGATATGATCGTGAATCATCGAACTATTAAACTTTCGCCAACCATGGCTGCGATGTCTCCGTTGATGAGGTTGAAATAGTTGGGTAATGTTGGATATATTTGGACGGCGGTGTGTAGCATTGTCGAACCCACTGGCATTATCATTTAAACCAAACAGAAACACTGACCCAAGTTCTAGCACCCAAATTAATTCCTGCTCTCGGATTTTTCTCTCAAATCCAAAGGGGGAATCCTTAGTAGATGGATAGACGGCGTCTATGATCTGAATACTAAAGTTATCCCAGCCATGGTCGGCTCCAGAAAAATGTTTACCTATAAGCAATTGCTTTTTCCTAGCGGATTTTCTGTGACCGTTCACCCTAAGATGGAGTCTTTGGGTGGTCTTGCCAACATCCTGTTGACCACACCTCTTACAGGAAACTAAATAAATACAGTTTGTAGTAGGAAAACTAAGATCAACACACGAGTTAACAGAATATGAGTTACCAGTTAACGCGGAACTAAATGATGCTGAAGTATTAAAGAGTGGACACGTGAGACATCCACGATGTCCACACTTAGAAATTTTGAAGGTTTACTTAGAATATTACAAGGTTTGATGTCGTGGCCTCGCTTTGCTGTCAGAAATATATGTCATTTGGATTGAAAAAGGTCTTAGTGCATTTCGAACTATTAGAGACTCGGCCAAGAAACCTGCACTAAGGTTTCTCGGGTCTGTCTTAATTTTATATCTTTTAGTTGTATTCATTATGAGTGTAGGGTATGCAGGGGCCCGGCCTCGGGGACAACTTGTCCACCAGCAGAATCCAGGCATACACAGGTTAAAGTTACAAGCGTCTAGACCGTCATCCATAATTCAGCCGTCGTCCATTAGAGAATATCCGCGTCCATAATCCAAAGACCTATTCCATATTCCATATTCCATATAACAGTATTAGCACCAAATCCAAAAAGACAATCATAGTATACATAAACATAGGCTTGTTTCCTGCAAGAGAGAAGCGGTCAACAGTTTTCAATGATGGCGGGAAGACATCATGATTGTCAGGTACAAGTTTCTGTACTGTTAATGATAGAGTTGAAACTGTGCTAGAGACCATATCAGAATTTTAGGTACCACAGTGAAGATCCTATACTGGAGGACACTGCAGAAGACCGTGGAGCTGACAAGACGTGGTCACGGTCAGTGAGAAAGTTTCGCCAATTTGCTGTTACAAAAAGTTTGATGGCCGTGTCAATATTGGTTATAAGAATTGTATTGACGTTCCTGGATACACAGCCGTGGATTTTCATTCACTTGAGTGCGTGCAATTGAGGACGTTAATTGGAGGTTATTAGAACACTGACTGCCGAGTTGAAAACAACTTGCCGCTTCCCTTCATCAGGAAAAAGGGCGTGGCACAATTGATTTGGTGTGCGGAAAAAGTGCAAAACGCACAGGGACCTTGAACGGTTTGTGATCTGGATTACTGTACAAACTTTGGAACTACATGGATTGTGAAAGCACCTAAGACAGAATGAATGAATGAATGAATTTTTATTCACCAATAATATATGGTATAATAACATGTAGGTTGACAAAATAATGGCGGGAATAAAGCCCCAGGGGGCTTGTTCTATCCCATTTAGAAATATAATTATAAGTATCTGAATATAGAGAGAATGCGAACGGTGAATAAAAAAATAAAAAAACTTTAAAACTTTGGGCGTACAATCTAGAAATTATCATCGAGAAACGGGTAAAACTTCGAGTAAATAAGATTTAAGCTTAGACCTGAATAGTGATGAAGATTTTATGGTTTTGAGAACTGAGGGTAACTTGTTCCATTCCCGTGGCCCCGTGACTCCAATTGTATAATACGAAAGATTAGAGGAATAGAAAGGTCTATATAAATTTACTTCTTGGTTCCTTGTGGGATAGCGGTGTACTTCAGACAGTTTTGTAAAATAGTTACGGAAAAGAACCGGCATTGTTTCAGGGTGATACAAAAACTTTTGAACCAGGTTTAAACAGGAATATAAATTCAGATCGTGCAGAGGGGTGATTTTTAGATGAGTGAATAGTGGTTGAGTATGCTCGCGTTTCTGCGATAGAGTAATAACTCTGAGGACACGCTTCTGGAGCAATATTAACGGTTTCAGATGAGTCATATATGTGTTTCCCCAGAGGATGTTACAGTAGGATAGGTATGGGTATATCATCGAATAATATAAGATATGTAGTGTTTTCTTATTTACTGAGTTTTTGATAAAGTTAATAACCCCAGTGTTTCTTGCCACCTTCTTACAAATGTAGTCAATATGGTTTGTCCAGTTTAGTTTATTGTTGAAGAAAACTCCGAGGAATTTGAAACTATTTACTAATTCAATCTCTTCACCGGATATAAATAGCTGTGGCACGTGCCGCAGGCGCTGCTTGGTGGGATTTATTATCATGAATTTGGTTTTCTTTACGTTTAGTGATAGTCGATTGGCACAAAACCAAATATATAGTTTTTCCAATTCCTGTGACATAACAGTGACAGCACTGTCGAGGTGTTTAGAAGTATAAACAACACTGGTGTCATCAGCAAAAAGAATGACCTTAAGTAAATCAGTGGCATTATTAATGTCATTAATATATAGTAAAAATAGAAGAGGTCCAAGGATAGATCCTTGGGGTACTCCACAAGTGATATTCATGGAACAAGAAAGCATACTGTTATAGTAGACACATTGTGATCTGTTAGATAAATAGCTTCTGAACCACTTATTTGCTGTGTCGCGAAAACCATAATGGTGTAGCTTAGTGAGCAGTATGTCGTGATTGACAGTGTCGAAAGCTTTGGAAAGATCCAAGAAAGTAACTGTACTATATTCTCTAGATTCCTTGGCAGTGACCAATATATCATACAGAGAAATCGCCGCGTGAGAGGTTGAATGATTAGATCTAAATCCATACTGAGTGTCGGATATAATATTGTTTTTCTCTAAGAAATCTGCCATCCTTTTTATTGCGAGTTTCTCAATAATTTTACTTAGAGCTGGTAATACAGATATTGGTCTATAATTAGAAAAAAGGTTTGTTTCACCCGATTTGAATATTGGAGTCACTTTGGCTGATTTAAGAGAATCTGGGACAATACCCGATCTAAAAGACAAGTTCGTAATGTGTGCAAGTGGAGCAGAGACAGATTTGGCGACGAGTTTGACGAGAGACATAGAAATACTGTCCAAACCCGGTGAGGCCGACTTCGAAGTCATAATGATGTTCTGAACATCAATGGAAGCTGTTGGGGTAAATTCAAAATTTTCGGGAGTAGAGGGACCGAGAAATTCACAGAAGCTTGGAGGGACTGTAGGGATATTAGAGTTCAGGGTGGAAGCCACGGTGCTGAAATACTCATTAAATTTATCTACTATGCTTTGACTATCTGTGATTTCATTCCCATCCACAATAAACGATTTAGATATGGATGTGTCTTTCTTGCGATTCATTAACTGGCTGAGAGTTTTCCATGTACTTTTTATATCCTGGTTGGATTCATTAAACTTTTGTTCGAAGTAATTTTTTTTGGCCAGGCGAATACTGTGGATCAGTTTATTCCTATAAGTTCTGTACTCTTTATGTGAGGTTTCGTCCCGAGAAGCGAGATATTCGCGATAGAGTCTGTTTTTTTCATGGATGGAAGTAAGAATCCCATAAGTGATCCAAGGTTTGATAATCCGCTTAGGAGAGACTTCAAAAGTTGCATACGGAAAACACTCGTTATATATGGAGTCAAACTTTGTGAGGAAATTATCTAGAGCACTGACAACATTGCTTTCTTGGATAACATTGTCCCAAGCGGTGTCATTTATTACCTGTCTAAAAGTATCTTTAAGTTCAGGAGTGACTCGGCGGTAGGATATATATTTTTTGTGGCGGGTGTGCAGATGGGAGAAGATTTTAGTATGTGGAAGATGGGAAAGTGATCAGTGATGTCGGTTAAAAATATCCCAGATAGTAAGTTATCTTCGTGAAAGTTTATGAATATGTTATCTATTAATGTTGCTGTGTGTGACTCAACTCTGGTAGGTTTAGTTATTTTGGGGAAGAAATAGTAGGATTTCAGAAGGTCAAGGAAGTCTTTTGATGGTGTATGAACATCAGTTTTGAAGAGGTCGATATTAAAATCTCCCATCAGGATGCACTTATGCTTTTCAATGTCAGATGTTTTCATGATGTCAGCTAAATGGTGGTTGAAAATGTTCAAGCTCTTGCCAGGCGGTCGATAAAATATACCAATAATGTATTTGGTATTATCAAAATCAATTTCGAGAAACAGTGATTCAAATTCGCCATTGTCATCACAGGATGACAGGTCGTCGCGAACTTTGCAAGATTGAATGGTATCCTTAACATATAGAATGAGACCGCCACCCTTTCTTTTAGTTCGTGAGGAAGGGAAGGGTTTATATCCAGGTATATCGAATAGACGTTCAGACACAGGATCCAGCCAGCTTTCAGAAAATCCCAGGATAGAAAATTGGTGATTCAGATTCTGAATGAATCCAGTAATTTCAGAAAAATGTTTTCTTAGACTCCTAGCATTTAGGTGTAAACACGATAAAGACCCACTGTTATTTGCGTTGTTTACTTCTGGCTCTTCTGCAAAAGATGTTTCCATAAAATAGTTGGACTGATGGGAGTTAATATTCTGCCAGTGAGAAATTTCATATTCATTGTCATCTGTATGCGTTTTACAATGATCTAAATCATTTAATTCGATTGGATTGAAACATTTGTTGCTTAGAAATGAAAGGTCTATTTCGGAATGAGTGACGGAGTTTAGTTCAAATTCTACCGGGAGAATGTTTTCATTGGAGAACGGTGGGAACCATGTTGGGCCAGGGAATGGAAAATCTTCATTACATTCATCACAGTCATCCAATGGGGATTTTTAGGTTTAAATTAATGAATAAATCCAGTTTCAAAATGCAAGATAAGGTAATAAAATACACCCATTTCTCAAAGATAAACATATATACAAAACAAAGACGCAGAAGAAAAACACCTATATACAGATACAACAAGAACATTACAATAACTCGAAACCTCCGTGGCATTTGAACGGAGGGCTCCTGGTTAGAAAACAAAAACATAGTTAATTGTTTGTACTTTGTTTAGGTAGTTGTATGCAAGTGAATAGTCAGAGCGGCGTGGTGTTAAATACACACCTTAGCAATTGACACAATAAATGATTTGCAGGAAATCTGATATACAAAGGAAAAAATCACAAAAAAAGGTTTTGATGACGCTTGCGAAGCAAACACCGGCATGCGGCATTTAACAAATTTACATATTAATTAGAGTCTTAGAGTAGAATGGGCTGACCATAACATCGTATGTCAAGCCAGAATATAAAGTACACACATCTGATGGGTTTACTCAGTTACATTACAATGCTATACATTTCTGTAGGTTTAAAAACATGTGTCAGTTAAAAGTGAATTAGATAAAAAAACTGAGTCACATTTTGCCTGAAGCATAGATTTGGAAACTAAACATTCGTTTGAGCATCAGCCTCGCAGTAAGGTACCCCAAGAAGATTCCTGGAGCCTATTACCAGCCAGAAAATGTTGTTTTGGGGGGGGGCATGCATAAGTTTGGAACTGAACATACAGGATCATGAGTGGGATTGATACGTACAATCAAGTGACATGCTTTCATACGTAAATTACCTGTGTAAACGTAATCTGTACATGAAAACACATGCAGGGTTTCAACACTGTCTGAAGGCAGAGGAATGGTTAGAAGTTAAGGGTCATGCAGTAACATACAATCGTCAGTGTGAGCACATTTATACAATACAGGAATTCTGGTTCTTTACTGGACTACACAATAACAACCTTAGTATAGAGTAAGAAACCTGTTGAATTAAAGCGGTTGAAATGGTATAAGTAGATAATAAAAAAAAAAAAGTTGAAAGACGTGTGATGACAAAAATAACATGTTCTAGGCAAATGTCGATAGGAAAGGCGCGAAGACATGAACATACAATTAGTCCTTATACGACAGAATGCATGGGGTAAGACTTCGTCACATATTTGTTTAGTAAATGTTTAGTTCTGAATGTATTAGTTAATGTAAGTCCTAAATACCTCATCAGGGTATTAATAAATGTATGGTACTGAATACCTCATCAGGGTATTAGTAAATGTATAGTACTGAATACCTCATCAGGGTATTAGTAAATGTATAGTACTGAATACCTCATCAGGGTATTAGTAAATGTATAGTACTCAATACCTCATCAGGGTATTAGTAAATGTATGGTACGAATACCTCATCAGGATATTAGTAAATGTATGGTACTGAATACCCCATCAGGGTATTATTAAAGGTATAGTTCTGAATACCTCATCAGGGTATTAGTAAATGTATGGTACTGAATACCTCATCAGGGTATTAGTAAATGTATAGTACTCAATACCTCATCAGGGTATTAGTAAATGTATGGTACGAATACCTCATCAGGATATTAGTAAATGTATGGTACTGAATACCCCATCAGGGTATTATTAAAGGTATAGTTCTGAATACCTCATCAGGGTATTAGTAAATGTATGGTACTGAATACCTCATCAGGGTATTATTAAAGGTATAGTTCTGAATACCTCTTCGGAGTACTTGTAACTGTATGGTACTGAATACTTCATCTGGGTATTAGCGATTGTATAGTACTGTATTAAATATCTCATCTGTGTATTGAGAAGTGCTGTGAGCACCAGGGTGAATTGATCGAGTTTTGTCATATCATTGCTGTACAATTGAAGCAAAAACTTGACATCTGTTTTAGCTATAGTAAATGTTTGTAGAATTATTACATATTTTGTGTTGGTGTTTCTACTTTCGTTCGCCCTCTTCACGTCCGTCATGACAGACCACAGTCCATGTTGAGACATCACCAGATAAACGCAATTCGTTTTGTGACAATGATGTTCCAAAACATCAAATCCGTATCGCTGATCAGTATTCTTAATCCATAATATTCGTTGCAAAGTCGTCATCTGAAGAATGATGTATCTCAGTCACGCTTTGATTGTGCCTGTTCATATGATTACCATGAGGATCTTATAGTACATGGGTTCGTACGGCCCCTAACCCCGGGTTAAGCGGAATTAGACACAAGTTACGAAACGTAGCGCCATAGATCGTGTACGCTACGTTCGTATTGTGCTATCAGCATGCGATATGTATCGCCAAATTTTAGAAACTTTGAGTGGAGGCGTTTGTTGGAATAGCCCTGTTTTATAAGTTTCTGTAACAGTGTTTTGTGACGTTGATTAAAATCGTCACATTTAACACAGGATCTAGCAAATGCTACTAAGCGAGATATGTATACGCCATATGTGGGTCCCACTGGAATATTACTGTCCAGAAAGGGATAGTTTACGATGTCGAAATTCTAATCATCTCTTTTGTCATAAAGTCGACGAGAGAGAATGTCCGCTTCATTTTTATAGAGATATATATCTAAAGATGATGTGCCTGTAGGGCTGTCTGTAGTTTCCTTCAAATCCAGTGAAGGTGGATATATAGCCTTCACTGCGTCATTTATAAAGCGATTATCCACAGCGAGAAGATCGTCTATATAGCGTTTGGTGAATGAGAAGGAACGGGCTTTGAATGGATCGGTTTTTGATAGCGCCTGCATATAGTCATATTCATAAGAGAAGATATACAGGTCAGCCAACAGGGGTGCACAATTAGTACCCATTGGAATACCTATATGCTGCTGATATATTGTGTTGCCAAATCTCACATAGATATTTTAATGAGAACAATAAGCAACTCTATAAACAAAGAAACATCCCATTAATGATATCTCTTGTATGTAGTAGAGCTAAAGAATGCTTTATGGCTTCGGACATTAATATATCTACGATCAGTTTTCTTGAACACAGATACTATTAATGAGCTTAGACGGTCAATAAGGTCCTGATGATGGATTGTAGTATAGAGAGTCGAGAAATCCCATGTGGGTACATGTCTGTACGATATGTGACCTTTAGCATCAAGTTCTTCCGTAAGAAATTTTGAGTTTTTCAATATCCACATACATTCAACGCCAGAGTTCTTAGAAATGGTGGCGCAACACCTTTCGCAAAATGCTTTTACCTCCTGAAGGGCCCTCGTCAATAGGGTTGAAAGAAGCTTGGTTGTGCAGCTAAAAGAAGCTTGGTGGTGCAGCTTCTAGAACCAGCTATGAATCTAGCTTTATATGGTGATTTATGCATTTTGGGAGTCCAGTATAGTTTTGGTATGTCGTTATGATTGGTTGGAAGACAAATACCTCTTTCCCTGAGAAACTTGTTGTGATTGTTAAATAAATCTTCCAGGGTAAATGCAGTTTGGGAGTAAGTAGACGTATTTGATGAAGGTATGTCTACACTCAATTCTTTAACCAGCACCTGGTAATAGTAATATTTACATATGAATATTATATTATTCGGAGCTTTGTCTGCTGGGACTATGACGAATTTACTCTGGAGATTTGCTAGAACTTCTTGCGAATTGAGGTTTCTCAGCACTTGTTTTGCTTGGGGAAGAGTACTTCTGTCAATATAGCGGATTGTTTCAACGACTTTGCTCTTGGTGAGGTCCAGCCAATCAGCGAGTACTGTAGATTCAACTTTTTCTCGCTTAAACCAATCAATAACGTACTGTTCCAAAGCAGACAGGACTATCTTCTGGTCGGCCTTCAGATTTATTCTTCTTGGCTCTCTATATTTAGGTTCTTTCATCAGGAGTAATTTCAGATCCTTATCACTCACCACATCAAGAGAACCAGTCACAATATGTTTGCATGGTGTATAGATTAAGTTCGACGATTCAAAATCACAACTATAGCCTCCTGACGTGTATAAGTTCCAGTCAAACTCCTTGACAGCATTGGAGTAATTGAATATTTTGGTGGCTATAGATTTAGTATACTTATATGAAATGCAAGGAGGTTCTGTGAACTTAAAATAGTTTGGTACAGCGTTGCGAACCTCTGGATCATCCAGGATTCGAGGTAAATTAATGATGTCCAGTCCTTTATCTAAGTAGTTGAGTTTCAAGAAAAGCTGATCTTGAGATGTTTCGATTATGTTCATTGGACGATACAATCGAAAATGTACGATGCTATATAGTAGCAATGTACGATGCTATATAGTAGCAGTAAAAGGATCATCAAGAGAGGATTATTTTTATCACAATGGATGATTCTCGTGCTCCATAGAAAGAGAATTTACTGATGCCTACATGTACCTGGTTATACCTTATTTTTATATTTCTCCTATTACATATATTTTTTTTTTCATTTTATAAATTACTAATTTTGTTGAATTACATTTTGGAAATACAGTGTAGTGTTACAAAATAATTGATAACATTTTTACAGCTGGTGAAATAACCACACTCAAAATATGACAGTATGTAACATGACAATACATCTTGTAGGTACCTGTACAGGATGGCACATCTTCTGGTAAGATGAAGGGCTTTACCAAATCTTCCAGGGCATAACACACTGCTGCTGAATGCTTGCAGGTGCAGACCGGTCCAGCACCAGCTGGACGTGAACAGTTGCTGTGTATTATTCGACCATCATCGGACAGAATTATTAGCAACTCATAATTACTCTGTCTCATCTGGGCCAAGCATTGAGATTTGATTAACGTCTTCTTTACTTCACGGCCAAATTCTGGAAATTAGTAAAATTTATATTCGCCATAAGAATAAGATTGTCTTTAACCCACACAGGTTTGCAGTCATTCACATAAAATAGATTTTTCAGCATTGAATTATTGATATTTTTAAATCATGTGACGTGAATAATGCTATAGCAATTTCACAGCCTGATATACATGTCGTTTAGACATTTTTGTACTGGTTTACATCCCAAACATAAATATTATGCACCAGTAAACAACATTTATGACAGCTGTCATAACTTCACGTGTCCACATGTAAACAACCCATAACTGCCCTCTTTTAGAGACTTGTAGCCATGGCCTGACTCGACAAAAACGAAATAATACTTGAAATGTTGAAATGCTGGAGTGATTGTGGAATAGGGCCTCTCCCATAAACCTCCTTCAAATCAATAAATGATGCTGTCAAGGCGGTCGTCAAGACGCTGTCGCCATTTTGTATCTCGCGCCAAAACTTGTCTGTGCTCCGACCTCTGTCTGGAGATCACAACCGGAAATGACACTATTTCTGGAAATTATTGCCGATAAAAGATCATAAATTAAAACAAGACGGTTGCAGACTTGTGGCAGCTTGGAACACAGACGCTATTACAAAAGAAAATGTCTTTCAATTCAAACATCATTCGTTGCAATTATTTGCTATATACCTCTGTTATGGCAGAGACAAATCTGCACACAGAAAACGATGAGTTGAGCCGACTTGTCAACCCACCAGCAAACGATTGGTTGTTGATGATCACATTTTTTTGCGCCACGTGACTTGCTTCTCCATTTACCGAATCCGTGGTGAAAAGGTCTATAGGATAAGAATTTATTACACAGACTGTAGCTTATGTGCCATACAATGGTTAAAACGTGCGTACATGGATGGGCACAATAAAAACATTTAAAAGTGACATCTTCATATATCAAGCATTAGCTACTTAGTTGTCGGAGTAATATTTATACGTTTGTAGTCTAGAAATTATGTTTACGGTCTAATATTTCGAGAGAACTGGATTTTCGGCAATATATCAGAAAAATATTTTCCCAGAGCAGTGAAATTTCGCAAATCTTACTGAAGAATTTCATGAAAATCAACCAGAACGGAGGTCAAATTCAACAAAACAATTTTCTGTTCGCCCTGGGCAATTTGAATTATCATAATCCCGATCTATTCTCGGACACATGGACACGCGCCTACAGATATTAAGGGCAAAACTAAGAAGATTCAAAATTACTGATCGAAATGATAGCCCTAGCAGTGTTTGCTAAATATCTCCTTAATGGCTAACATGATTTGGAGGAAAATTTCGCAAGTAATGGTTCAGTTGTCCAATGCAATTAGATATCAAATATATGACTATTTCACCAAGGAATCACTCTTGCAACTTACCACATTGAACTGAAAGGGTGCCAGGGTGCGTGACATTGATAGGAATTTAAAAACGCACAAGAAACTTCCTCTAAATCGATCACAAGAATATACGACACGAGTAATTGGTAAAGGGATTTAGAATGGCTTTAAAAACTGAAAATTTGCAAGCAGGAACTGAGCGACAAATGTCCCGCCATGGCATCTTCTTCACTTTACTTATCGCTTGGAATTATGGGTAGGTAATATTCGCTGTATTGTTTACAATATTACTCGTGGTACAGAATAAAAATTATGATATTACCGTCCTTGACAATTGAACACAGAGCAAAATCGTTACTTATATCAAGTGAAATACTACCTGCCAAGGGTGAGACAATGAAGCAAATTTTCATGTCTATTTTTACACTCTTTTTGAAAGCTCCGCCCCGCCATTTTCATCTTCATAAACTGACTGGGTCATCCCGAACTGTAACGAATCCTTACATGTTCCCTTAGTATGTATTGATGGATTGTCATAATACCAATTAAATCGTGTATTGGTTAGTAATTATCCTTTAGTGAGATTATATATCTGGGTGGTTTGGCACAGTTGTTGGGAGTGAAATGGCATTCGGGGTTTTCCGACGACACTTCCGGAAATCAGCGAACCATGAAGTTGTTTTGGTCAATTTTTGTAAATGGATTAAATAAATACATTCTATAGGAAACTAGTCGTTTCTTACTTGCACAATTATTCTTTTTTTCATTTTTAGTATCTGATACCTGTAGTACTATTTTGCTGGGCATTTCTGTTCATATACTCGGTCAGATAGGACTTGGTAGCGGACGATAGTGTGACTTGAGTGTGGAGTCCTCCAACACAACAACAACAACACATGGAGGAAAGTGACGATCATTTGTGTTTTGTTTTGTCCAAAACTGTTTGTATGGGCAATAAACATGCTTGTGTATAGTTGGAAATATGATAGTTAATTGCAATACTCTTCTATGAGCGTGAATAAATCTGTCGGTACAGGTCAGAACACTATGCAACGCATGTAAACCTTGTAGCAGGTCATAACTCAATGACCATGTGCTGCTTTCTTATGTAGATCCAAGGTTGAATTTACCAACTGAATATTCAACTCAACTGTAAAAGTACTTGCAGAAAATGGCAGTGCACAATTTACATCCTGTGCCCGTTCCTGCTAGCAAATTTAACATACGTAGGCTTAACTGTCGCTGTCGTCCGGGATAGATGTGTGTCGGTCTGGAACTACAGCCTTGCTGAGGTGTTCGAACATATTTTCCTTCTGTTTGTCGGTAACCCCATGGCTATAGCTTCTTATGGAAGATTCAGACTTGTGACCACTAATCTTCATTATGTGGCGAGCCTCGAAATTGCCAGAATCTAATGTGGAAACCATGGTAGCACGAATAGAGTGGTTAGTGTACACTCTGGACAATTGTACTGCTTTTGATATATCCTGCATCTTGTGCCCCAGAGTGTTAACACCAACCGGTAAATTCATGTACCAGGTGTTAGTTTCCTAGTCCTGCACCTTCGGTCTCTGCCAAAGATCCTTTCTACCAGGGTGAAGTTTTGAAAGGTACTTGTTGCAACTGGTGACTGGGCATAAATGATGTCCTGTAAACACAAACAGACATACATGTAGGTAAATAGGTGGATGAGTGAGTATTGAGCAGCCCTCACAATTCAGAAAGGTCACCTCGGCAAAAATGATGTCATATTAAAATATTCCTATTTAACACCATGTTAAATATTGCTGAGGTGAACTGATTATGCCACGGCATTTACCTCGGCAATTGCTGAGGTGAATTGTGTGGGCTGATTGAGTAGGGCTAATCAGCAGTATTTCAGGTTCAGGGGCTGATCAGTGTCCAGGAAAATAGGAACTGTGGACACTCTCGTGTTCTGGCACATGTAGGTACCGTCGTGATATGATTGAAACAATGTTGAAAACGACGTTAAATCCTACTCACTCACTCACTCACTCACTCCTTATAAATCGAGATAATATTCGAACCTCCGTCCATTTTGATCTGTAAATGTTGAATTATTACCAGATTAATTTATTTGCCACTAAGATTAATGTTCCAAATAATGTTTTCCACGTCTTGTTTTTATATGTAGGCATATATGCATAATGGTATATAACAATATCATTATGTTAATATACTGACCTGGCCATTCGTACATACGTCCATCGGTACACTGGCTCGAGTCATTTTCCCTGTGGTTCTTGTCCAGTTCGTCCTTTTTCTGGAACACAAATCCTCGTCCAGCAGCATCTGCAAATACATACAAATAAAACATTGCATGAAGAAATATGTTAAAATTGAAAATTTGAATATACCGGTGCTATTAAACTCATTTGAATTTAATTAGCATTTACAATTGAAATATTTAGATTTTTTTGTTCTAAATTATATGAATTATGTGAATTATACTCCTAATAGGCCTCAGAAATGCGTGAAATGAACACAAAATTTTAAAAAAAATTCGGGGGAGGAAGGGGGACATGCACCCCCTCCCGGATCCATCACCGTCCCCCCTCCCCAGTATTTAACTCCTTCCACCGCCCCTGTATGACAGTCATTAACTCATTGTATAACTTACGGTATTGTTATTTAGTGTATTATGCAATATTCTGCTCAATTGTTCAATCATTTTTCGTGTCATGATTGTGCCATAACAAGTTGAAACCTATAGAATGTCGAATACCAAAGAAGTGAAGGGGACGTAATTTACATCACCTTTAAAAATGTATAATAGAGAAGAGATATTTTTTTCGGAAATAAACAATTTGTAGGCCTTCGTCATATATCAAAGATAGATTTTGATGGCTATACTTACCAGTTATTATTCCAAATGTATCTTTGTCCATTTGTCTGAGATTTTCACGGCCACGTCTACAGGTGTAGAACATCACATCGAACCACACTTTATGCTGTAACCCCGTTGGGTTATCTGGGGACATTGTGTCACTTGTGTACAGCTTTCTCAGGTCATCCGAGGAGATAGCTGGGTGATGGTTTACAGCGGCAAGTCCCTCTCTCTTTAGGTCAACGATGACGGCTTTGTACACATCATTGCTTCGGTTGAATCTCGGATCATTGGTTATGTCAATCGTGTAATTTTTCTGGACGTACCTGGCGATGCCGAATCTGAGTGCATTTAGTGTAGTTTTCTTGTATTTTGTTCCATCTGTCTTCCGTGCACCCACGAAAAATCGGCACAGTTGATCGTCGAGTTCATCGGGTGACAACTTGTCAATACTGGTCTCAGTTGTTCCCTTAATTTCTCTCAAAAATAAATTCAAACAGTTCACAGCTTGTGCTGTAGCCCTCTTAGTGTTTTTGCTGTCTTTCTTATCCATGATTTCGGCCAAATCTTCATCAGTTGGTAAGTTAAATCGCTTTCCGTCTGCACACGCCATCGTGACAGCGGAATGACAGCACAACAAACGACAATGCTACGAAAGAGTCTATCCACGGGCGATAACTGCACGAGACCGTGTGACATTGCCTCTGCCGTGTGACGTCAGCGCGTGATCGTGTGATATCGGCGCGAGATCGTGGGACATCACATTGACGAGCTATTTTTCATAAGACATCGAGAATTGCGGAATATCACGTGATGGTGTCTCAACCAATTAAAATAAACGAATACGCAGTGAGGTATAATAACAAGTGTTACTATGTATTCTTCCGATTAAATAGATAAATAAGAATGTACTTTCCAATGGGAATTCAGTCTAACCGGTAACAGACGACAAGGCATCTGATCTGGCGCTGGCATACATGTTTTAAGCTGCCACTTTATTGTAAGCAAATACGTAGGCTTAAACCTTGGAAGTCAAGCTGTGATAAAATGTCAATTTCACTGTCAGTACACGGACAGACCAAGAGTCTCGCTGTTCAATAGAATTCAGAATTAATTATGGGAAATGGATTAGGAAAATCATGTTATGTTTTGAGATGCTGTTATTGTGTTGTTTTATAAGTATATATAAGTTTTGTCCTTGTGATCCAGAGATTCGAAGTCCCGATTATTGTTAGACCAAGTTGTGGGATTTCTCCCAACTGGATGTCGTATACGTTTATGTTCAAGTTACCATTATCTGTTGTACGCATATCCTGTATTGGTTGATCAACCAAGAAGAAAGTTCGACAGGAGCAGAAAGCTGCAACTGCACCTGGAGCTTGAGTTAATGGAAGCGATTGAGTATGACAAAACAACTTTCTTCAGGCTAGTCAAAGCACAACCGTCTATAAAATATGCATCTCTATCATCTATCTACGTAAATGACATTAGTTACACAGGACGACATCCGGATGAAAAGCCCATTTTACGAAGCTGACTACACCCACATCAAATCCGAACTTCTACTGCTCCTACAACAGTGATGCAAATTTTTGACCGACTAGTGCTAGAAGACATCAGTGATGAGCAAAAATTATTCGAAATTTTCAGTCATAATCGAAGAATCCATAAGAAAGGCAATTCTCAAGCTCAACACTTGCAAAGCCCCGGATGTTGATGGCATTACTGCCGAGCATTTCAAATATGGAACAGGCAGTGATACGCCAGCCATATTGTGTCTCCTGACTGCCATACTTCGCTCATATCATCTCCCGGAAGTAATGAATAATGATATCCTTACACCAGTTTTCAAGAAAACAGGAAAGCCGACCCTAGCCATAAACTACAGAGGTACCGCTCATCAACAAGATATTTGAATATATTCTTCTTTATCATCCGATGCAATATTCAGCATACAACATCCCCTTCAACGTGGTTTTGATAAAGGTGTATCACCGCTTTGCAGTGCACGTAAAGTACCAGAATCCATTCTCGACTTCAA
>JAVTVY010018585.1:0-73150 GCA_036873755.1 Hanleya hanleyi
ACTCGGCCGTCTTGTGAACATTCGGTTGAGACTACGAATAATCTTCATTACCAAAAGTTTCCCCAAAGATAAATATATTATCAGGATTCATAAAACGTTGGTGTGTGCAAATTGCGAAGGCCGCCTCCTCTTTCAGAACGGTCAGTAAAACGGTTGAACGTAACATTTCAAATGAATACAGCTTCGTATAAATTCAGACACACGGGCGAGTCGAGGTCATAATCGGGGCAACATGCAGTGCTCGGTCAGACTAGTTGTCTCTTTGGCTTGTCTTGTTACAGCCGCCTAACCAAAATATACACAGAAACTCAAAAGATCAATTAGCCCCTTACAGAGAATGACAAATACTCCAATTGTATATGCTCTTTATTCATTACCGCCCGACTGTTAAAGGTTGCACACGAAACTTCCGATGAGAAAATAAGAATTAACATTTATGGCCCACACATCCATCGTTCCAGCTAAATAACAAAAAAGAAACAATAACAGAGATTTCTACATAAACAATAAGTTAATGCCATTTCATTTCTTTTCAAATGAGACACAGACGCGCATTTTGTTGGACGAAAGCGGGATATCGCTTTACCCCGTCAGAGAGAGAATGCACTGTTATGTTTATATTCTCCACTTGTTTACGCCAAACTTAACGAGATTATTAATCTTTACAGTGTTGTTTTCTTGCTGACAATATAACATCCGTTATACTGTTCGACAGGAAGTATACATTAACACATTTGAAATGTTGGTTTTGATGTCGGGGATGGAGGGAGGGACTTCAGCTATAAATAATGTGGGTCCACTGTTCGTTTTACCATTCTCACCTCGTCTCTCATTACAGAAATCATTCAACCTGGTCTTACTGAATATCTCACTTTCTAGCGGCAGGGCTAGAAAAAAAACAAAATAATAACAGATTAATCCCATACGGATTGTCCTCATACTAATTCGTTTCCTCTATCATTTGATCAAAAAGAATACGCCGCAGACTTTAAACGTGTAAATTCATGTATTTGTGCATGAGTAACCTGCGATGATATACGTACATGTACTCAAGTGAAATCGTATTGAACTGCCGTCGACTGTACTGTTTTCATCGTAATATGGATTATAACTTAAAGTGAAAGATTTTCCCATCAGCCGGTCTTTCTCATTTTCCCGCGAAAAGCCACGTGAGGTCAAACTGGTCGCGCGGGGCTATATTAAGCATGTTCAGACAGCATCCAACACTTGTACCAAAGTTCGTCTGGATAGCTGGGTTGTGTGTAGACGCCAGATTTCATGAGGGTTGATCTATTTCACAGAGGAGTGAGTTCTGTTTTATTGCTGACAAATCCTCAGAAAGGGATTACCAGACTTCAATCAAATCAATCAACCGATTTCTAGTAAAAAGGTACGGGTATTACATAATTAGTTTCATCGGTTCTTGTCCCACTGATTAAATATTTATACACTGCATAATCCGGTAGTAAAATCCCGGGCATTTACTCTTGAATGGTCAAAATTAACACAATTTGCAAGAATTTTGAATATATAAAAACGAATGACTTGAACTTGCGCATCTGTATGAGAAGCGGCCGTAAAATGAAACTTCCAATAAACAAATACCTCTTCTTTAATACCAGAAAGCTATTCCGTGAGACGCGCAAGGCTGGGTCAACTTTGAAAGCAGGTGTCCGACGAAGCACAAATTACAATCCATTTTGCAAGCAGTGTTTATGATTAAAATAAATCTTAAATCTATTTCCTTTTACAAATTCGTGCCGATTAATGCCACGTGGACTCCCAACTGATTTTCTTGAGCTCTGTCGCGTGAACGATCGCTCGCTAACAAAGCAGCTCGCTTCCAGCCATTGTCTGACCGTGCTGATAGCGCGCAGCCTGTGTTCAGTCATGTCGACGGACTACATTCAACAGAGTTAGAACAATGGCCAGCCGATAATCATGGGCATTGGCGCGCTATACCTTTGTGTTGGCGCACTTCGTTTGCGCGCCATTGGTGCGCTAACATTAACCTTTCAGCTGATCTGAAGTGTACATCTACATGGTAATTTTGCTCCAGTTGTCAGCTGTCATTGGATGATTATGAAACTTGGTACACATGTTTCTTATGATTAGAGGATGTACCTGTGCTATTTTTGACCAGAAATATTAATTTTTCTCCAAATTATGGTAAATGAAGAGTTTTCTGTTTAGGTAAATTGTACATATACATGTCCATGGTAAGTTTGCTCCAGTTGTCAGCTGTCATTGGATGATTATGAAACTTGGTACACATGTTTCTTATGATAAGAGGATGTACCTGTGCTATTTTGAGAAGAAATATTAATTTTTCTCAAAATTATGGCAAATGAAGAGTTTTCTGTTTAGGTAAATTGTACATACAGGCCTCTACATGTATACATATACATCTACATGGTAACTTTGCTCCAGTTGTCGGCTGCCATTGGATGATTATGAAACTTGGTACACATGTTTCTTATGATTAGAGGATGTACCTGTGCTATTTTTGACAAGAAATATTAATTTTTCTCCAAATTATGGCAACTGATTGAGTTTTGCGTTTTGCCGAAGTGCACATGTACATCTGTACACCACAGTTTGCTGCAGTTGTCAGCTGTCATTGAATGATTATGAAACTTGGTACACATGTTTCTTATGATTAAAAGATGTACCTGTGATACCATCCATACCATCACTACCATCCATACCATCACTACCATCCATACCATCACTACCATCCATACCATCACTACCATCCATACCATTCCTACCATCACTACCATCCATACCATCACTACCATCCATACCATTCCTACCATCACTACCATCCATACCATCACTACCATCCATACCATCACTACCATTCCTACCATCACTACCATCCATACCATCACTACCATCCATACCATCACTACCATCCATACCATCGCTACCATTCCTACCATCACTACCATCCATACCATCACTACCATCCATACCCTTCCTACCATCCATACCATCACTACCATCCATACCATCACTACTATCCATACCATCCATACCATCACTACCATCCATACCATCACTACCATTCATACCATTCCTACCATCCATACCATCACTACCATCCATACCATCACTACTATCCATACCATCACTACCATCCATACCATCACTACCATCCATACCATCACTACTATCCATACCATCACTACCATCCATACCATCACTACCATTCATACCATTCCTACCATCCATACCATCACTAACATCCATACCAGCACTACTATCCATACCATCCATACCATCACTACCATCCATACCATCACTACCATTCATACCATTCATACCATCACTACCATCCATACCATTCCTACCATCACTACCATCCATACCATCACTACCATCCATACCATCACTACCATCCATACCATCCATACCATCACTACCATTCATACCATTCCTACCATCCATACCATCACTACCATCCATACCATCACTACTATCCATACCATCCATACCATCACTACCATTCATACCATTCCTACCATTCATACCATTCCTACCATCCATACGATCACTACCATCCATACCATCACTACCATTCCTACCATCCATACCATCACTACCATCCATACCATAACTACCATTCCATCCCTACCATCCCTACCATCACTACCATCCATACCATCACTACCATCCATACCATCACTACCATCCATACCATCACTACCATCTATGCCATCCTACCATCCATACCATCACTACCATCCATATCCACAGGGTTTCATAGAAGTCCAAATTTTTGCCACCGGATACTGAAAATTCAATATTTTTTTCACCTGAATTGAGTATTTTTACGTTTTTGTCGCCGGCCGACAGACTTCTATTGAGTTTATTTCTAATTTTGCAACCGCCATAAGTAATGTATATAACAAATTTTCATACGACCACCAATGGAGCCTGTCAATACCGCTATGTATTTGAATTGTGAAAATAAAGCAACAAACAGATCATTTAACATATTCAGTTTTATGTTCTTAATTTACCAAGGTCTAAGATACCATCTATTTTCAGCACATTATGTCACATTGTGGATGTCAACAAGACAAGACAAGGCAATTCAAATTAATTTTTAAAATTACAAACTTGGTAATTTTGAATGAAATCGATGTATCAGTTTCTGGATTGCAAATGATGTCCAATTTAAGTATGCAAGTTTTGAAACGTTTCAGCTACATGTACGCTAATTAAAAACCACTTGGATCTGGACCAGACTTCCCTTTCAAAATCTTACATTATAATTTTTGCATAACTTTTTTCAAAAGATTTGATGTGAAATTTGGCAAATATTCAGACTAAAATTAAAAGTTAGACTCCAGGGTTAGATTCGAAAGAGAAATTAAAAAAAAAGAGAGATGAAAAGACAATGCAAAAAAAATTACAGGATTGAAGACAAGCAATCGTCATAACTGCAGCTAGTCCATGGCGACCATAAACTCATAAAAATGAAATGAATTAGAGAATTCTGTTTGAAAAGGCGCACAATTTTGTAAACTATTGCGTGAAGGCAGCTGGCTCATTTTCGATAGGATCGTGCGGACTCTAGACGGATACATAAGTTTACCATGTTTGGTTATTGAAGGCTGCAAATAAGTGCCAAACAGTTTGACTTGACCACCCTTATTGAAAGAATGGATTTGCCCATAACGTTTGACCTAAAATTAATCATGTAAATGCAGTACGCCAGACTTTTGTTGATGGGGCAGGCATTTGAAATGTTTCTGTGCTGCCCTAATGTGGGACACTTGTTTCAGGATAATAGACAGATCAGTTAAATTCAATGCCAGAAAATGGGTGCCTATTCTAGTAATTTTAAAAATCAACTTCAGTTGTTTTGGTTTGTTTGCACCATGGATCCGAATTTACCTCCATGTTTGTACCATCTCAAAAAAGTGTTGTCAGTATAAAAACATTTCAACTCTTCTTTATGTATCTCCAAATCAAAGAACGATCTAGTCAGGTTGATATTGTGGCTAAATCAGTTCGCTGTCTTTGAATTACCCATTCAAACTTTATTAACTACGGTACAATCAAACTTTGGTTTCAGTTTCAACATCGTACAATGCGTACATGCGAACGACATGCCAGTTTCTTTACAACAACAACACGACAAGATCGTTCAACTTTGAGTGAAAACAAATGCCCTATGCGAAGATTACATCGTCTCCTTTATCATAAATACTATTCAGCGATGGTCAGATATTTACCTGTCCATTCCAAGGAGAGTTAGACGTCTTTGGGGGCTTGTCATTCCCACATGTCAAACTCTCCCTCAATTTTTTTTTTCGCCACACAACGCCATTCGGAAACCCCCACATACATTCAGTATGAATACAGGTTTTAGGGTTACCGACGGCATGACCCCGATAACAGTTCGGGAAACGGACATAAATAATTAGCTCACGGAAATGACCGGAACTGCCGACCTATTTATTCTGGTATGAATCATTTCCCGCTTGTTTGCCCGCAATATCTTTCGATTATAAATTACGAAATTACGAAGTATTGGCCTTTGGAGACTTCAGTTTTTTTTCCAAAATTTCAGTTTTTCCCTTCTAAAACACTCAGACTTCAGTTTTTTGGTGACAAAATTGAGTTTTTACGGGAGTTTTGACACCGATTACCGGTGTCAAAACACGACGTGTATGAAACCCTGCCATTCCACGTTACGTGTGTTACAATTTGCAGACTTTTTTGCCTGCACTGATTGACCCTTAAAAAAACCTGACTGTTAAGGAGTTACAACTATATTAGGAAAAGGATCCTTAGGGCACATACTACTAAAAAATGTTCTCAAAGAACGATCACAATTAATTCTACCTTGATTAGGGAGGGTTAATTATGCATTACATGTGTTACATCGGACAAAACGTGATTTATTCATATACGTGATTTAAACTCAAAATCGTCTGATTTGTACACATGATTCAATCTAATGTGTAGTTATTTTTCAAGAAGAATAAACACTTTTCTATACCAACATGGTGTGGAGCCATAAAAAAAACAATTGGAGGAGGTGGAAGTGAAAGTCTTGCGTTACGTGTGTTACAATATTTGTTACGTGTGTTACACTGTCTGAATTTACCAAAGCAAATTTAATCTAGAAGTCAAGTGACTGAATTTTTTTTACACATTGACAGAATAAGGTATAATTTACATGGCAAATCTTTCAAACCTTTCATATGATTTTGAGTTTAAATCACATATATGAGCAAATCTCATTTTGTCTGTTGTAACACACGTAACACACAATTAACCCTCCCCTATTTAAGATTGAATTAATTATGATCATTCTTCGAGAAAATAATTTGGTAGTATGCGCCCTAAGGAACCTTGTCCTAATATCATGAATATAGTTGTAACTTCTTAAGAGCAATTTTTTTTTTTAGGATGCACCATGCAAATTGTAACACACGTAACGTGACATGGGCCTTCTTAGCAGTACACAGTAGGTGTACTAGAAAATGCATCTTACCAGTAGTAGATCTCATGTGGTTGGTGAAAAATGACTATTCCAATATTTTTTATGATTCAGAACCTAATATTTTGAATCTAATAATCATTTCACTGAAAATAAATCTTGTTGAAATAGACTCTCTGTCTTTAATCAAGGAGCATGTAACACACGTAACATTCCATGTAACTAAGGCTCGATTTGCGGGCCTGCTGATATCTAAAATTAGGCCAAATGTTGGGTGTAGCAGGTCATCTTCCATATTTTACCTCCCATTTTATATATGTTATGGAAAAACAGCAGGTCATCAGAAATTTTCTAAAGAAGGCGTTGATGTAACACGTGTAACGTTACGTGTGTTACGTGCAATTAACTAATTAATTATCAAATATAAAGACAATGTAGCAATTAAATTTTATGTGTATCACAACAGCAAAGTTAATGTACCTTTGCATATGAAAAAGTATTAAGCTCCTGTTATTTATGCCCTCTACTGTAAACTTTTATATGAATTTGTGTTACGTGTGTTACGCCACCTGCTAGACAGTAAATTCTAGTTGTTAACACCTTTAAAATTTTATTTCAACGAGAAACGGTCATTATTATTAAGAAGACAATGTGTTATCCAATGATATTTTGGAGTTTCACTTGAAAACCAACATAACTTAGCAAAAATGAGTCCATTAACTCTTTAGGTGTATTTTGTCATAAGAAAATGAGAAAAAAAATAGTTGACTTCACCTGTAATTATCAGACAGGTGTGTACTAGAAAATGCAAACTTCTGTCCCAACAAGTAATCTGGATCTATTTGCTACAATAAAATCACAAATTTTATCCACATTAACATTTTTAAAATTTGGCTTGTTTGGACCACTTCCTATGGAATGGGCCAATTTATGATGATTCCTTTATGGTGATAAAATTTTACAAAAAACGAGTAGGTCGACCCTCTGTTTTTTCGCCATTTTAAATTGTCCTTTGGACGGGAAACACTTTAACATACATAAAAAGAAAATCATTTCATACGTTTTCGCTGGGTTGCGGGTAGAATTTGACACATTTTCATATATTTTATGGAGTTTTTCAGAAAAGTTGAAGAAGGGTTAAGGAGGATTGCACGTCTTTCCTTTTCAATTTTAATAGCTCACAATTCTCCTGAAATAATGGCACGAGTGTGCCCATTTAGAAAATATATACGTTTACAAGGCTTTTGTTAAAGATTTTACATCTATTGCTGGACTGATTCGGTGTCCAGGGTAATATGGACTGATGGTGGAACTAGTTGCTACGCTAGACCTTCGCCAGTGGAGGCACTTGGGGAATAAAGTAACTGGATGTCTTTCAGTGACCGCTATATAAATCCACTCACAGTAGTACATCGCACACATCTGGTCAGAAAAAGGGACGGGTCTACATGTATATGTACAGTCAGGAGGTGTCAATGCACTGTAAATAAGTTACTTGCACAGCCTGCACAGCACGGGACCTCGACTGCTACTGACCCTGTCTCGACCACCCTAGTAAGCGGCGGGGTTACTGCAAGCTTCTAAATACCTCTGAAAGAGGGTGCTCCTAGTCTGAAAGGAGGGACGTCCGGAACAACAACAATATGGCCGAAGATCCGAACCCATGCCTGTTTTAGCTGCACATC
This sequence comes from Hanleya hanleyi, assembly GCA_036873755.1. Taxonomy (NCBI): domain Eukaryota; kingdom Metazoa; phylum Mollusca; class Polyplacophora; order Lepidopleurida; family Hanleyidae; genus Hanleya; species Hanleya hanleyi. The sequence continues at coordinate 8,149 of JAVTVY010018585.1, forward strand.
ATTTAGGTTTCAGATTCAGATATAGGTGTGGAATGCACCCCTAGGTTTTGTAAAGCTTCCAGAGCTTTCATTTCCGATATCGGAAATCCGGTGACAATTTCCGATATGGGAAATTCTATTTCCGATATCGGAAATTGAATTCCCGATATCGGAAATTCAGAATAAAAAGCACTTTGGCTTGCCATATAAATCGTACAAACACTCTGAATTTTAGCGTTCAGACAACTTCCGTTACAACTTCGGCCAAACTTGGCAATCTCCGTTTTATTGCAGTACCGATATCAACCCTGAATATATTCACGGTCTCCATCCTAACAGGTCTCTACCAGTGCAAACGATCTTTACCATCTGTACAATGATCTCAACCAGCTAATATTACAGTGGTAATGTACCAAATAAAGTGATAAATACCAAATAAAATTATGAACTGGAGGGAATTAAAAAATAATAAGAAGTAGAGATCTGTTTGAATAAAGGCCGCTCTGGAAAAAAGTGGGCATGACCGCAACGGCAAGATTTGAATCAGGAAACTGAATGGAGATTGCTGAGTTTGGCCGAAGTTGTAACGGAAGTCGTCTGGACACTAAACTTCAGAGTGTTTTGTCATATCATAGAACAATATGATAGAGCAAATATGAAATAATATGATAATTGGTTATGAAATTGGAAACTTTGGTGAAAGTTATAAACAAAATATGCTAATAACTGAGTGGCGAGTAATAAGTCGATTTGCGATGTTCTAAACTGATGGAACTGGTAGCCCGTGAATGTGAGATAATCTTGCGGCGTTGGATGCATTTTCGTATGAAAGTATAACAAGAAAACCAAAACAAATTAAGGGTTATGGTTCAATAATTGAGTGAACAGAGAACCTATGATTTGATGGTGACCTCGAGGGTTTATTTGTATGATGTATATGTGTATACGAGTCGGAATGCAGCATATAATAATGGCGAAATTGCCCAGTTAAACAGATGGGAAAACTTTATTCCAAAAAGGGGATACTCTCTGTGGGCTCTTGTAGCATCTAATAATTATCATACAAACCTGATGATATCTGATTTATTGCGATGCTTGAGGCTTAAGGCACCGGGATAGGTTGGACTAATTTATTCGACCTGTGTTAATTAACTCGCACCAGATAATGGATACTAGGTATGACTCACTGTATCGTGTGATTTCATAGACAAAATATGATTCATCAGTTCCCAACAGAAAAGCTGTTAATAGATTTGTTCCATAGCAACTGGAGATCGAGAATACAGAAAGAGTGATGAGCAAATCAAGGACCAATGGGAAGGCATGGAAATGACGAAATCCCGAAGAATAGCATAAGCCTTTAGGGGATTTGATCGGTATAAAATAAGGACAGTTAGGGTAGAGCGGGGGACTCGTTAGGAGACTTTCACAAGGCACATTTTGTGGGACACATATGGCAGTATGGACAGGCGAGGTATAGGTTAGAAGGGCCGAGTCCCGAGGAAGGAAAAAGGATACAACAGGTCAGTTTATTTAATAATTAAGACTAGGATATGACCCGAGCTTAGAGGGCGACTTTAGATATAAGGTTAGTGTAATGTTGTAATGTTAATATGCAATTCAAATATTGATTGGTGTCAGTAAAACGAGAAAATCGTACCATATGTCTTGTTAATTCATTTGATAGAAAAGAGAGTCTACTCGGCATGGCAGATATCGTTTAAGCCACATCCCCACTCCCAAAGCGCTCGATTTCCGGATACCTCTTTGCAAAGCCAAGCGAGTTAATTTGTGATGCGGAACCTTCCGCCTGCCCATATATGGCCCATTTGGGGCTATACAGGGAGAGTACGGACACCTTGACATGGTGCTAGAACCCTTTTAGGCAGATGGTGGATTGGTTTTGCGATTTTTGCCGTGACCGTGCAATATTTCAGGAATTAGTCCTTTTGAAATAATAGTCATGATACCTCAATTACTGTGTCCAGTGTTTGTTCTGGTCATATTAGCTTTAGCATTCTTTGGGTATACGGTATTGGACTTGACACCAAATACGATGTGGGAGAGAATTGGTAATGTTAAGGGTAGAGTGTTGGAGGGGAAGGTTTGCCTCTCTCAGCCCTGGGTCGTAGATATTTCATGGTACATTGTTTATATGCGTTTGTGTAGCGGCACGTTTTTACGTCCCCTATTCTCAATTGCCGCGCCTCCTGCGGCTAGACTTAAGGAAAAAGCATTAAATGCGAATCATGCACTTGATCAGGTTATAGAGGCTGCCGCACCGCAAATACTCCTTGATGACAATATCACAAATAATGTACTTGAGGAAGCAGAACTTGCAGAGCCCTTAGTAAATAATATAATTGAGATAGAAAATCTTGCGGAACCATTAGAAGAACATGAGGAGCCTGAAACGCCCGTACATATTGAGATTGATCAGGAAATCGCCATGGATATGTTAAATGCCACCCGTCCCGAGAAATTTTCTGGAGGTGCACACGAAGATGCTAGAATTTGGCTCCAAAAATTCGAAATCTTTTTGAATTTAAATCGTATTCATGATGATCAAAAGGCACAGTATTTTCAGCTCTTCACAAAAGATACTGCGGAAGTCTGGTGTATGTATCTGCCCGACGCCCAACGCGAAGATTGGCCACGATTACGTCAGGCGTTTGAAAATAAATACTTAAACATAAGACAGATGTTTAATTTAGAGACCGCTTTCTATGCCTTAAAGCAAGGTTCGTCGCAGGCGACTGGGGCTTTTATCGATTCAGTGATGCAGCTGGCCTGTCGATTAGGAAAGACGGATGACGTCACTAAATTGCAGATTATCCGCGGTTTGAGACCTGAAATAGGCTGCCAAGTGATCATGCAGAATCCGGCTGATTTAGAAACTACTATACATTGTTCGAAGTTAGCGGAAATTGCTACTCAAATGGCATCAACAAAACAACCACAGATAGCAGGGTTCGACAATGCATATGAGGGAAATTTGCGCGTGCAATTAGATGAACTTCAGAGGCAGCTCGCGGCTTTAAGAAAAGACTTGCAGATACATATGGCCCGAGAATGTCAATCAAGGCCACATCAAGGGAATCAGAGACAGAACCAGAGTTATCAATATAACCAGAGTTATCAATATAATCAGAGACCGAGTGAGTATTATCAGGGGTATAGACAAAATGGGAATGAACAAAACCGGAACCCTCTTGGTAATCGTTATTATTCAAATCAAAACCAAAATCCGAACAGGGGTGGTCGAACCAATAGAAGTTGGGAACCCCGTCCTTTAAACTGGAGAAGAAAGCCTGCTAGAGTACGGACACGACCCTTTTATTACAGATCTAGTGAAGGAAATATGTATTTCTATGACATGAGATGTAAAGACACAGATATTAAAGTTGGAGATATTGTTTATCTATGGTTACCACATACCCCTAAACACTTTTCGAAAAAGTTAAATTCGAAATGGGTAGGTCCTTTTCGAGTTGTCACTAAAGTTGGATTACTGAACTTTAAAGTTAGGAATATTCAATCAAATAAATTGGTCAAGAGTATTGTCCATAGCAACCGTTTGAAGAAATGTGTTAATCGCCACGTGGGCCCTACAAAACCTTTGTTGAACCTTGTACATGTTGCGGATGATAACGCCTTAGCTATTGACGAAAATGAGATACCAGAGGATAACTTTGTAATGAAGGGGACTAAGTTAGTCGAACCGTTACCCGTTATCCCTGAAGATTCAGGGACTAGTGAAGTTGGTATTGAGAAGCAAAAGGGAGATGTAGGAATGACCCCCACGCCCCAAGTTAACGAGACGGAACAGGCTCAAGACATCATTCAACCCGATCAAATAGATGATCTGGGACTTTTTGAGAATGTTAGGCAGCCAGTTCAAAACAGAGAAATGATTGTGGACCGAGGATATGTTGTGAGCAAAGAAATAGTTACACCCATGATACCCAGGCCAACTGATGAAGAATTACTGCAAAATAAAGTTAGGACAATTGAGAATGTCTTAAAAGGAAAAAAAAGATGAAAAGGAGAAGATCCGTTACTATGTGAGATACACAGCTCTGACAAATAAGAAAATTTGGACTTGGATTCCTGAAAATGAATTATCCGTCGGAGATAAAGCCATAATTACAGAGAAGAATGTTCGTATTTTAAGACAAGCTCCAAAAGGTTATGTTTAAAGACTCAGTAAAACTATGACTCACCAGGGATGAATGACTTCTGCTCCTATCCTCGTAGATTAATGTGTATATTAATGAGGACGGTTGTTATGTTTTAGCGAGGTGGCAATTTACCTACAAACTAACAATCTGGATTGTGTTTTCCGTTCAGAAAATTTACAAACTAGGAGAGAAAACATTGAACCAATTGAGATTGAATTAATAGTGGAGATAATTCGTTGTGTGATTGATTAGAAATTCCCAGTGATAGTTGAAGTATAGTGATGATTTTGGCCATGGATAAAGGTCTATTTACACTATGTCAGGGTGCCTGTTCGTGATAAATATGGAAACACGACATGTTTAAAATATGGGATTAATGAGTTATTAGAAGAATAAAGAGTGATGAAATATTTAATGAAGACTTTGAATATAAATTAGAGAAATGAATTCGTGCACTGGGGAGTTAATTTACGAAGTCTGACGACAATGAATCACAACGTATTGATCTGTTTACTGTTAAATATTGATAGGACGGACGTGGACATAGAGATCTGTAAGAGCATTTGATGTTGGGCTCTTTACGAGACGTCATATGGGATTAATTAATCACTAAATCATTGAAGAGTGTCGGAGATAAAATATAGTTACTACTGGATATACGGCGAAGTTTGATGTGGATAATACAGGATATATTTTGTGGAATTGTGATTATTAAGCGCAACCTGGAAACAGATGTCTTTGGACGGTGGTTTAGAAGGTATGCACTTAGTTATGTGGTATTATGACGTAGACATCTGCGGGTAAATGACCACATGATTTACAGGTCCATTCCTTAATTAATCTATGACTAGGGTTAAGTAGGTGAACTTTGATCGTACGCTGACGGGTCGCTCCCACAAGCTGATATGATAAAGTTGTAATAATTGCGATGTCGAGTTTGTGAAATATGAATTGAATAATGAAAATATTTGACAATGAGGAATTGAAGGGTCTGGTATCTGATGTTTGATGATAGCAATTAAGAGTTGAAATTTTTGGAGGTAGCGTTGTGGTGGTAGTGTAACGACATTTAAAATCCACGCGACGTGGCTTTGTTCTGTATTTCGCGACGGCGTTGTGCCAAGATCAGTCATTTTATACAGAGAATATGGAAATATGATGAAATCATTTGCACTAACAGTTAGTTGTGGCTCGGTAAATCAGTGTACCGAAAATTAATTGATATAGCTAGGTCGGACAGCCTAATTGATATAAATACTTACATATATGTTTCCCAATCGATACGTGATCTTGTGGATGAATAGGTTTATTCCTTGTCGTGAATATTGGAGAAAATTTATCCTATCCTCAGCGATTGGTTTGTATACTAACGGAGGAAGGTAGCCATCTTTTGTTTTTGTGGCCCTCCACAGACAAATTGGTCACCTGATTCGATGGATTCTATTTAGTAATTCCAGGGTCTAGGACGAGAGTTTTCTTATGTTGCAATCTAGATTTGAGGTTTTATCGGCCGTACGCTCAGTAGTTATGAGGTATGAAATGTCTCATTAATCGATATATGGTTTCGGATAGTGTGAGCCGTTCGTAGGCTATGAAAAATATTGGATTTTTGTGGGGTTCATTGAGTTAGCGACCCATTGAGAACTGATGCAGGACTTCTGCAGTTCGGAATATAATTGAGAATACATGCCACTGATATTTCTGAGTCAATTGGGACCTTATATATATGGTTATCGATACAACAGAGAGACTCAAATTATACGGAAATGTGAGTATAACGTATTGTTATGTGTTTTTTTTTCAGATTGAGACGAGGATACCTGTGTGGTTGGTGTTGTCCTATACGCATTTCAAATTCACAAGCATTTACATTCCACAAATTAACTACTGGTACGAGTCAGTCTGTGGGTTGGCGTTGAGTTCACTGCAGGTCCTCAATGTTATTCCATATGCATATGCCACTCGCCAGTTGGTTTGATGGTCTGATAAACGAACAACTAGGTTATTGTATCTCTCTATAAAATGGTGTGAATGATGAAGTGGATTTCACTACACATGTTTTTCTCTTTCAGGAAACACTTCGAATATTGATTTCTACATCTGTCTCGCTCCATATGCGACAGAACTATTTTTACCGTCGGTGATTGGAGTTTGTGCTTGGTTTGCAAACCATAATCGGAAAAAAATATTTTTGAAGTAGTTTTCTCTTTCGCAGTGCAAAAGTAATTTGAATGATTCCAAAAGTTTGAGACCTCTTCAACACAGGAGGATGTGTGTATCGAACGTCGGTGAAGAGCGAAAGGCTGATCCAGGGCCCGGAATAGTTATTTCTCACTTCACTGAACACGATCCTATATATCAACTAATGAGTTTTAAAAATTGACATTTATAGTTCTGTATTTCAAAATTATAACCTTTCGACTCCTATAGACTCAAATTTCCTATTTTTATCGTCTCATAGCATGAAACGCTGTATACTGTTTTAACAAATTGGCAAGTTCCCCATACATCTCTGTATGCCGAGACAGTCATTTTCGTCTCCTTCTAAAGTCACGTCACTTGATAATAATGTTTTGAATTACATGTATGAAGTACCTTATAGCTTTTGAAAGTGTCCATTACTGGAACTAAGATGTCTTTATTTGACAGACATTGAAAATTTAATGATTATCTTCTTCATACGGGATGATTACCAATTTATAAATGTTTGGAATTTTAGTGACGGTGTTGTACAAATATTTTCACAGGCCTTAAACTTGATGCATTTTCTCTTTTATGGAAAAGATGTCCCGAGTTCGGTCCTTTGTCCCTCAAAGGGATACCCAAATAATTGTAATGTATAATTGATGTTGCGGGTTCTTGTTTGATATTAATGCATAGCATGTTGCTTGGTGAAGTAGGTTTCGTAGATGTTTGCTAATTGATGACAATTATATAAAACCTTGGGGACATGACGTACGCAAGAATATTGGTTCTATTGAAGAAGTGACAAAATTTGCAGCGAAAGGAAAATGGACAGTGTATGATCACGTTTATTGGAAAGTGATATCATTCTTACAGCACGCTTTTGTAGCAGAAACAACGAATTTAGATGGCTTGAGTACGTAGTTCCCCATAGAATATTTCCGTACGATAGATAAGGGACGATCAGAGAGTAATATAGTACTTTATAACCACTGGTAATTGGAGCTATACTGAGTGTAATACAACAGTAATATGATTGTCATGATTTGTTCTCAGCCATGGAGTCAATTACCCATCTGTATGTATGGACAAAAAAAAAAAAAATTAATAATAACTTACCTGTTTGAACTCCATCGTTGTTTGAACATTCCAGTATGCTATAATGTCCAAGGAATTTATATGTCATTCTCACTGTTCAATAATCCTTAAGTGTTGTAGACTAAAATATTGTTCTGGTGTATTCATGCTTAATTTTATATTACGTGAGATCTCGATACGAATGAAACCAGATCTTTGTCCCGTCTCCTTCATATTCTAAAATTTTTCTCAAAAGGAATGAAAATTCTCTAAAATCACAACAACAACTAAATTATTCAAAATCGTGAACCCGAAAATAATTCATTCATCTATATATTTGTACGTGAATAAATATTTATCCTATTAGGTCATTTGGTACTGGTATACCCGAGGTTTGTTGTGTTTTGTCTGTTTCGGTACAATCGATTTTCGGTGCAAAGGGTATTTTATAAATATTGCGCTTTTACTCCTTTGGACCCTCAATAAGAATTGGCGATGTCTGATGGCACAAACGTCGGGAAAATAAATGTAATTCTTTACGTTTGTGACAAAGATTCCAGCCAGTCGCTGTCACCCAGCGATCGGGTATAAAATTTGAGTGTTTACATTGTACCTTAGACATATGGTAAATAGTAAATCCATCAGTCTTCTTCAACCATCTTCAGATTGGAACTTATTATATTGATCAGTTTAGGGGTCAACCCATACCTTACCATACATGCGTTTTTAACGAATGTTTCATCATTCTGGCAGTAAGCTGAATCTTTTTGACGAAAACATACACGTATAATGCCGCTTCAACTCCTGACATAGATCGAATTCTGTAATATGCAAAATATTTTCTGAAATTTAACTTTTATCCAAAAAGTGACTGCATGAATTCTGGCGAAAGTATTTTATTTCGGTTTTCTCACATGGACTACTTGCGCCTACTGACCAGGCTATCCCTTCCAGAGTTTCATTATTGGCAAAATTAATTTTGTGGGATTTATTGCTAAAAACAAAAGAATCAGGTTTTCTGCCGAACTATGAGATTTTAAATTAGCGAAATTTCTGAAAGTATGATCATGAAATGATGTTGTCTGATATGATGCATTTTTTTTATGTTATTGGTTATTTATTGGTAGCAAGTTCTCAAAGAAAATACACGGGGAAAATAACAATACTTGCGTATTTGAGATTTTCTTTGTCATCAATTAAATTGTGTGTAGCCCTGAATGTAAACTCGCCAATTTGTTTTAGAGAAGTGAATATATATTGGTGGCATATTCCGGCTATCAGTTTATCATTAAAAGTGCATTGGATAATGGAAATATCAGAGACTATTGTAATATTCTAGCAATGACTATTACACAAGGGGAACAGACGCACCGCAGGGCAGCATGTTCGAACAACCATCTATTGTGCAATCATGCCGCCATGGAAAAAAAAAAAAACCACGGTGTTTCACGCATGTCTTATGAAATGTGCAATCGTTGGTACGTTCTATTATCGAAGCACCTTGCTTTTCTGGGAGATGTGTTCCCATAAGTTGTGTCTAAAATTCAATGATCGACTGTCTTTTTGGTAACAGGAGCGATGTTTGGTCTGAAAGGCACCAACAGAGAAATTGTTAGATAACCCACAATTTGTCTATCGATTTGTTAGTTTACATATACGCAAGTTCCCATACATGTATGATTTGATTACCCTTAGATCTATTTACCTAGACTTTCTAATGTATAAGGCTTCAGCTTTTCACTCATAACGTGTTACATATCACTCACCCACAGGGCACTGTATCCCAACAGCACGGTCGTCTTTGATGAAAAATTTAAGCGTACTCTAACCATGATTAGACTGTAACTGTTTTGGTATGTGTCTTTCTAATTGATCCATAGCAAATATTCATGCTTCGATCTCGTGATGATATCTTACTGTTGGCGTATGGTCCCTGTATTCCATTCGTCGTACAGACAGCTATTTCTGTCGGGCGGCACAGCGATGTACAATATGGGATAGCTCGGTCTAATTCAGCCTTGTTTTCACAAACATGTCCTGAGGCTCAAATTGATATGTTTCACAATTTAGCCAGGCAGTGTTATACCGATAAAATATGCAGTTACACGAGAGTTCCTGACGCGTGTCAATGCTCACACGCTTGAACACGTTTTATCTTTCCTTCAGGGCATTGTGTCTCTATCACTTTAATCATGTACACGGCCAAGTGCGCGGTGTATTGTCAACAAGCAGAGTAGTATACATGGGGTAGATTGGGTTTACACTGACCTTTCTCTGGTTTTCACGTATATTGTATAATGTCTTGTAATATCGATCCTGTATGTACGTAATTACCGAAACGGCCTACTTAGGTGTTATCGCTGTATACATGTCGTAACAGGCCAAACCAAACTATATTGTTGGTTCCGGTATTTTCTTATTCTTTTAAATGTACTCGTTGTGCTCATGTCACGTTTTTTTCCACAACGATTTTTAAACACTGTCGTCGGCTTATACCCCTTCCATCCGGTTCCAGTCTACGCATCGACTCCACGAGGGATTGGCCGATCTCCATACCTGAGATCTTCCGGGATGAGCACTTTCTACACGAGTAAGTGGCTCCACCACGGGCGATCTTCATACGCTAAGATCGTTCTTCAAGTACAAGGATGGACCACTCTCCACCTGCTGCGCCACATCCGGAGGGCTATCTTATAATGTATGGTGATTGGGTACATACCAAAGACAGATCTCTTCACCAACAGTTTAATGTCCTTTCTGATCACCTGACCTCCACCCGTAGTTCTACAATTTGAAGGGTCTCAAATTCGTTATTGAGGGGGTATGTCATATCATAGAACAATATGATAGAGCAAATATGAAATAATATGATAATTGGTTATGAAATTGGAAACTTGGGTGAAAGTTATAAACAAAATATGCTAATAACTGAGTGGCGAGTAATAAGTCGATTTGCGATGTTCTAAACTGATGGAACTGGTAGCCCGTGAATGTGAGATAATCTTGCGGCGTTGGATGCATTTTCGTATGAAAGTATAACAAGAAAACCAAAACAAATTAAGGGTTATGGTTCAATAATTGAGTGAACAGAGAACCTATGATTTGATGGTGACCTCGAGGGTTTATTTGTATGATGTATATGTGTATACGAGTCGGAATGCAGCATATAATAATGGCGAAATTGCCCAGTTAAACAGATGGGAAAACTTTATTCCAAAAAGGGGATACTCTCTGTGGGCTCTTGTAGCATCTAATAATTATCATACAAACCTGATGATATCTGATTTATTGCGATGCTTGAGGCTTAAGGCACCGGGATAGGTTGGACTAATTTATTCGACCTGTGTTAATTAACTCGCACCAGATAATGGATACTAGGTATGACTCACTGTATCGTGTGATTTCATAGACAAAATATGATTCATCAGTTCCCAACAGAAAAGCTGTTAATAGATTTGTTCCATAGCAACTGGAGATCGAGAATACAGAAAGAGTGATGAGCAAATCAAGGACCAATGGGAAGGCATGGAAATGACGAAATCCCGAAGAATAGCATAAGCCTTTAGGGGATTTGATCGGTATAAAATAAGGACAGTTAGGGTAGAGCGGGGGACTCGTTAGGAGACTTTCACAAGGCACATTTTGTGGGACACATATGGCAGTATGGACAGGCGAGGTATAGGTTAGAAGGGCCGAGTCCCGAGGAAGGAAAAAGGATACAACAGGTCAGTTTATTTAATAATTAAGACTAGGATATGACCCGAGCTTAGAGGGCGACTTTAGATATAAGGTTAGTGTAATGTTGTAATGTTAATATGCAATTCAAATATTGATTGGTGTCAGTAAAACGAGAAAATCGTACCATATGTCTTGTTAATTCATTTGATAGAAAAGAGAGTCTACTCGGCATGGCAGATATCGTTTAAGCCACATCCCCACTCCCAAAGCGCTCGATTTCCGGATACCTCTTTGCAAAGCCAAGCGAGTTAATTTGTGATGCGGAACCTTCCGCCTGCCCATATATGGCCCATTTGGGGCTATACAGGGAAAACGTACACCTTGACAGTTTGGACGATTTACCACCCATAATTGATGGATTATGAGAATCTTTGGATGGTAGCATGAAGAATTAACCTCTAAGGAATAAAATAGGTGAAATATAGAGGTAGGCTAATTTCTTTGAAAATGTATACGGATGATCGAGAGGAGGTCGTACTTTAGTGATTCACCTTGTCCGATCTATTGTTGACGATACCCTCAGCTAATTAACTTGCCAAACACCTGTGGTTATATCAGTGTATACCATTTATTTAGGGCTATAGACTGATATGAGCTTATAACTTCAGTTTTTATGCGGACATCCACATAGATCCAGAGGGTATTTCAACAGCATGTATGACCAAAATTTCAATGATCTTTACATCAACTTATTCCCTTCTTTTTATGCCACTGTCAGTGACCGAGTTCTTTGGCTGGGAGTTGAATCACCAACCCCTGGCTTACTAGCCAGTGCCCTACCAACTGAGCTAAAGGGAAATTCCCGCTAGCTACACGCTAGTACAGGAACTTAATCTTTCTACTATACTCCTCTCCGTCACGAAGAATCGTCATCTGCTTTCCCTATTAACCCTGGAGCTAGCCTGACAAGCTTCCCCATTCCCTCTCTCGTACCACACCATCTTTCCCAGCAACTCAACTCAACAATCAGATCATTATCAACCAATTCCTCATCTCAACAACCTGACCACCGACCCAACCCACTCCCATTCCCGCGAGGATCCTACCATTGCCTACCGGCGATGCCAATGTTAGTGACTAAGTTCTCCGGCCGGGAGTTGAACCACCGACCCCTGGCTTACTAGCCCAGCGCCTTATCAACTGAGCTAAAGGGAAATTTCTGCCAGCTACACGCTAGTACAGGCACTAGTGAACCCGCTTAAGCTTTCTACCATACCACTATGTAATCCCTTTAATACTTCAATCCCCTAGATCAAAATTCATTCAGCCCCAATTATGCACTGCTCCACCATAATAAATTTGATCACTCTCTAAATTCTTTGAAATAACAAAGAAATAATGGATTATCTGCATGATTTTGGACCATTTTATCAATAACGAATTTATATCCTCTCAACCAAAATGATATTGTCCCACAATGTATTATGAAGTTTGATTGTTTGAAACTGATCAAGTTTGATTTTGGTTTGAGGTGTCATATTTTTGACAAGAGAAATTTGTCCCTTTAAATGCCTCAAAAATACCAAAATAGGTCAGAGTGCACATTTAATGAAACATAAATTCATTTTTATGCAACTGACCATCGTAGTTTTTTCCAGGCTGATACTTCAGTAAGCTTGTAAACCCTAATATTTCTTCTAAGTATTCAGACAGCAAATGTTAGGAGTTCTTGGGATAAACAACATATCCATGCTGCAGTATTAACAACATATCCATGCTGCAGTATTAACAACATATCCATGCTGCAGTATTAACAACATATCCATGCCGCAGTATTAACAACATATCCATGCCGCAGTATTAACAACATATCCATGCCGCAGTATTAACAACATATCCATGCCGCAGTATTAACAACATATCCATGCCGCAGTATTAACAACATATCCATGCTGCAGTATTTAGCCATACATGTACATGTAGTTGACATAGAGATTGTTTTTTCTGCTTCTAAGTCTAAAAATTCTGTTCGAAAAATTAGAAAAAAAATGTCAAGATCAATATGATTTTGTAGATATTGGACTGAAATTGAATTTTCCATGTAAATATCACATATCCTTTGAAAAGTTCTTACATCCTCAGCTTCATTTCTCTTGTTCTCTTTGTATGTATTTATTTTACAGATAATTAAGTTGATGTGTTCTTCATAATTACACTTATGGTATGATTGAATATATATTTTGCCATATTTAAAATGTGATCTTTCTATACAGTTTCAGAGAAAGTTTACAGTCATCTGACAACAGAGGTTATCATCCCTTGGTACGGGGAAAAAAAACATTCTAAAACAACAAAATCGAGTGCTGGATGTAGCTGAACACAGCCACTGATTGGATGTGCTGCCCATATGGACATTTATTTGCTGTCAGTTGGTCAGAATGAGGAAAGGTGGGCAGTTATCATCTTCAAAATCATCCGAGGGAAACTGTAGCAGAAGTTGGACAACGTGTGAACTGAGCATACCAGTGGAGTCATTTGTCAAATCTCATTTTCAACAAACTGTACAAGGAGTTGCGGAAAGTGGAATCCGACTGCTGCTTTCAGAAACCGATGTTTTATGTTCTCACTGTGAAAATCTTCACAGCACATGCTTCAAAACAATGTTCCCTATCCCGAGAAAACTCAAATCATTCCAAGGGCCACACGCCACGTGTCTGATGTCAGCAGAGACATACATCCGACGTTACTCCAGCAGACGAGGTGATAGCATCATGGATGTGTACATGGGTAGGACAGTGGCGTTTGCACTCTACCGCTTTCTGATAGCGTTTAGCTCAGGATTATTCTCTATGATGGGGTTCATGTTGTGCGCTGTTTTGTTCGCATTAGGCTATGCCTCCACGAGACTGTTTCTTCGATTCCAGTATAAAATCACGGTCCTATTAGTGATGTTACAGCGGCGACCATTCCACTTCAAGTCAGTCAATGATGCGCTAGTTTATACTCTCCATGTATTGTTACTGTTGGTGGGAGGTTTTGGTTGGATGTCGTTGTTATTTGTTGAAATGTGATCATCTCCATACCATAGTCTGGTCCATCTTCTGAGTATTGCCATTGTCACTTGATTAGTTGTTTAGCATGACCAGCCCTCATCTATATTTTGAGGGAAAATAATTAAAATAGATAAGGGATTTACATTTTCATGATGAAAATTTATTCATTTTCTTTCGTGTACAATTTGTTTCCAATTTAATAATTAATAATAAATAATAATAAAATTTAGCATATGAATTTAAAAATTTGAAGGTCATGTTAAACAACCAATTAAGTGACAATGGCCTAAGGGTCACAAGATGAAGGAGAACAATGTCTGTAACAATGATTCAAAATGTGAGACTTCAGTAGTATAAACATAATACAGGCGTGTGAACAGAAGAAACTTACATGAAAGATCAACCCTTAATCACCAGGTGTGAGTGACAGTCCTGCCAAAATGAGAAGATTAAACTAACAAAGAAGTGTAAGCCCTTACACATTGTACTGGTCCAGATGATTTCTAATTTCAGTGATACAGGAGGGTGTAGCAATTACCTTGTCCAGTTTATGTAAAGTACAGTTATTTTATATACGGTACCCTTGTAATGATTATGAACAAGTTTCTGTCTTGCTCATAGAATGCCTGTTGCACATGGTTATCTTGTTCATAGAATGCTCGTATCCTTCACACTTTTAGTGATAGTTAAATCTGGGTTTTCCCTGATATCAGTCTGGAATAACAAATAGAATCTGTATACTGACCTGTTGTGTAGTGTCGCATGCTTTGTAGATTTCTGGATAGCAGAATTCTATTTCGACTATGATTTAACATGGGTGGCTTCTAACTGGTGATAACTGACATGTATATTTTCAGCTTAAATTTGTAAAAATATTTCTTAAGATAAGCTGAACAGTCAGGGCAACTTTACAGAAGTTATAAATTATAACTTCTACAAGCGATTATATCAAAATCTTCACTGTCCACATAATAATGATATTTTGACCATTAATACCCATTATGGTGAAGTCACTTTCATGCCTTCAAATGCATGTGGTAGATTTATTAAGTTACATTAACATGAGATTTTAACCTAGATACATGTTACATCAGCTTATATCCTTGCATCCCAGATTTTTCTCTCAACTATGTTTAAGTTTCCTGGAAAGTCAAGACATTAAGGTTGAATTAAGGCCAAACTTGTTTTGAAGAACTGCACTCAGTTTTACCCCTCGGCCATATTTGGCCTCAGGATATTATTGTTGTCATGTACGTCCGTCTGTCCATCCATCCATCCATTACTGCATTTTAGGCAAAACTGTGTGAGATACAGTGACCAAATTTTGAAAACGTATTTACCTAGTTATAAGACGGATGCCTATCAGACGGAGAAGGAAAGGAAGGGGGAGGGGCAGGGTACCAACTTGTAACAGAGGAGATCTAATGCTGCCATTTTATAGTGCTGTCCCACATGTCTCACTGATATATATCATGCCATAGGCAGACAAGACACCCCACTCAGTCACATTATACTGACACCAAATGAACCAGCCCTTCTTCTATCCTCTTAATGCTGACTGTAAGCGCAATTTTGGATGATTAGTAAATAGAGCCACAAAGGCTGCGGGGCACATTTGAAAGTGGGAGGGCTGAACTCTATATCGACCATGTTAAATGCTGGACGGGTGCTGTCTAAGATAGGACTTAAAGCATTGCAGTCTCAAAAAGTCCCCCCCCAGCTTCTCCTGGTTCCGCTGCCCCTGAGCCATAATATGTTGCACATTCTCAGCATATTTCTCAATTGCTTGGGGGAAGCCAAGGGGTTTTGTGAGTCTCTCATGTTGTTTGCTGTGCAAATTGGCATTTATAATATTATAAAGTTATAAGGTACTCTGTGAATGGAATGTTGATGTAACAGTTATGTCCCAATCCAATCTTTTGAAGGTAATCCTTGCCATATTTGCATTAGAAGATCATGATTTCTTTCCTCTGGTCAACATTTTGTGACATTTTCTTCCACCAAAATTTTGGTGGTCAATGTGCACTACAATTCTTAACTTCTCAGATTTATTGCTCTATGTCATGTATGTAGTTCATAACTTGACTAGGTTA
Source organism: Hanleya hanleyi (assembly GCA_036873755.1). Lineage (NCBI taxonomy): Eukaryota > Metazoa > Mollusca > Polyplacophora > Lepidopleurida > Hanleyidae > Hanleya > Hanleya hanleyi. The sequence continues at coordinate 24,394 of JAVTVY010018585.1, forward strand.
TATTTTATGATAACTTCTGTAAGGGAGCTTCTTGAAATTGGGGCATACTAGGAACTGGCATAAGGCATTCCAAACAGAGTGGCATGGTGCGCCGTGTTGGAACTCCTAGGAACTCCATGCCATACAGTTTGGAACTCAGCAAACAAAGGTTGGCTCATGCCATACCATGCAGCGGAGGGAATGACCTATGCCATTCCGACTGGAACTCTAATCCATCCAGATCAGAACACCAAACTGGGCATGGTGTATCCCATTTGAATAACCGGCATATGCCATCCCTACCAGGGAACTCAGTTCCTAATTTCAAGAAGCTCCCTAAGTTGGTCCCCTGACTGCTGAATGGTGCTTTAGGACAAGATATTTCGATGCATTACATGTATATCCAATTTATACCAGTTATCATTACTATAAAATATTCCTCCATGTTAAAGCATCGGCAGAAACAAAATTGTGCTACACAGAAATTTGCATGTGAAACTACACAGCGGATCTCCTGTCGGTGTGTAGAGTCAATCTGTTGTTCTATGTATGGGAAAACTTCGGATTATAAGTTCTTTCACATACAGCCTAAAGCATTTCAGTGCAGTGCATTCAAATGCAAGTGATCCCCTATCACCTCTTCAATTATATTTCAGGTGAGAGATACTCCCCTCCCCCCCCCCTTTCAATGATCACAGGGCTATATGGTTCTGGTTTATATTATACATACAATGTACATATTTTCTTCTAGACAATGCTAGAGTGTTTTGGGGTTCGTTCTCTTGTGAAACAGCTGAAGGCTTTTTAACGTACAAGAGCTATTTCTCTGTAATTTCAATTGTAAGTGTTTTGGAGAACATGGTGAACTGAAAAATATTTTTATCGATGGAAAATTTGGTACTTCTACCAAACACCATGAACACAAAATTTCTAAGTTTCATATTTGAATTGTTTGGTTAAATATCGGGTTGTGTCTCGGCTCAGATAGTTAAAATAAAAGTTAGATAAGTTAATTATATGTCTCTGGGCTTTCTATTTCAAATTGTTATTTACCTTCATTTCCTCCTGATCATGCTTAATGTAATAATATATTGATTAGTTACAATTTATTCTGAAATATTGATGTTTCTTTGAGCTTTTATATCATGTTTCTTCATCAGGTTATATTTTCAGTTTATTCAGGATGTTTTTGTTATTTATATCCCTCTGAGCAAAATTTGGCCTCGGGATATTGTTGTCATATGTATGTATGTACACATATCCTTCATTGTCCTTATGTCTGTCCATCTCCATTTTCCAGTTTCACAATATCTCAAGAATGAATATGCCTATTTCGATGAGCACCAAACTTTACAGCACACCTGTATGCATGTGGTCACAGAGCATAAATCTATTGCAGATCAGCGAAATTGATCCATAATTTCCCAGGTGAATTTATTGTGATAAACTGTGTCAATTTATCACGAATTGCTTGTTACCACCGTATCTCGAGAGGGTTATGACATGTATGAGTAGGAGCACAAAGCTTACTTGACAAAGTTTCTGCATGTGGTCTTAGTGCAGGAGCCTATCAAAAATCACTGAGACTGATCTATTTTATCACTGAGACTGATCTATTTTATCACTGAGACTGATCTATTTTATCTGATTCATCAGGTAAATTTTGTGCATTTGTCACCGGCTGCTTGTTACCATCATATTTAAGGTATGACGAAGCATATTCTTACTGAATGTACACTAGACACACATCTGATCATGGTCTGATCATGGACTACACTTTATATTGGCTGTTCATCCATCCGTTTTCACATTTACCATCATATCTCAGAAATGTGTATGCCAAGGTACACCAAACTTGCATCTCGCACCCTTACCAAATTTTCTGCCCTATCTCCAGAATGACAAAAAATTGAGAGCTCAGACTCTGTGACTTTTTAGTTTATAATATTGGGGTCATCTTGAGCCTATTTGCATCCCCCCCGCCCTCCCCTCCCCAAGTAGGGGGTAATGTGTGAATTCGAAATGGCAGCCATGAGGGGTACCAGAAAAGTTATGTTTTCATCATTTTTCTTCAAAATTACTGCTTTTCTGTGTGGAAAAGTGGGCAAATTTCACATCAGATTATTATTGACTACTTTATCATAGTTTTGTCGAAGAAGACACACGAACAAAAAATCAAAAAATCTGACCAAAATAATCAACCAAAAAGTACCTTTTTGAAAGTGACGTCAAAAGTGGCCATCTTGTTTTTTTATTCACATTTTCTGGTAGAGCATGACCCAAGGGTATAGTGGGAAAAGTTTCAACCCTCTTAGCACATGGTCGTGGGATGAAAAAAAATATTTAGAGGGTGGACCCCCCAAAAAAAAAGGCCTGAACAGGACCCCAAAAGCCCAGGCCAGACCTGTCACCAGAGCAATACATGTTCATTTGTAAATTCTGCCATCTTACACCTTTTTCTAGTCACAGTTACCTGGCCTGTTGAATAATTGAACGTATTATGAAAATAAATAAATATAATTAATTTGTTTCCTGAATCTTTTTTTCTTCTTTCATCTTTGACTCAAATAAATTCATTCCCACTTATGTTAAGCCAAACAAAATCCGAGTCAATACATTTTTTTCTATATTTTCTACCATACCATAATCTCTATGACATAGACAATGATAAGTTAGATAATGATTTATAGGATCTAACAAATGGTTGGCATTTCCAAAGGCAGGCTTTGGTCCATTTTTTAACCTTGTTGAGCAGTTCCACTCCCAACTTCTATATCTATAAAATAGAGATCAGGGTATGATAGAAAATAAATAAAAAGTGGTGTCAAAACTATTAATAAAATAGATTTGAAAAAAGTTATTATTTATCGATTTTTTTTTTTAATTTACTGAAGATTTACATACATTGTGTACTGCATCTACTATCACATATCCTACATCTGTCACAAATATCCTACAGGCCAAGAACTGTGTTTTTAGTGGACATATTAACATAGGAATGAAGTGGTATCATTTAAAGCTGTTGTTAGCAGACCCGCCTGTGCTAATTGAATACAGTTAATAACAGACCGTAATTATGTAATAAGTATATATGTGTATGTAAAATAAGTGAAAGAATGAATATAAACTATCTTGATTTTGTACCCTCACATTTTCGTGTTATTCTCACTTGATTAGTTGATCGTTATCATAACACTTTAAACTATGGGTAGGACGAGAATATGAAGAGATTCGTCCAGATGGAGATATGGATTTGAAATGTCATAGGGCCCTTTGTGAATTGTACATGTAGTCCTAAAGAATTTGCATTAGTCGTTTGTGCGCTGTTTTTCGATGATCTTGTCTGGACTTTAATCAGCATTGGTGCTTCATGTACATTTCCATCTTCACATGTCGAGTTAAAAACTACACTAACGTCCCGTCATTTACTCCGGTGAATGGGGTAAATTCTTCAAACGTTCATCCTCCATAATGCAGGTCTGTATACTCCGTACTTCCGTGCCAGGCCCTGCAGGCAGATTAGGGCTGTACCGTTATTACTGAAACTGTCCGTTTAAAATAACAGCCAATAAACTGACGGCATGCATTTTGGATCGATGCGCAACCTTCGTGGGATTTGCTATATTTTGTCACCGACTGAGTTCATACACAGAAAACCTGGGGAAATAACTCGTTGGTGTTCCAGGTGGAAACTACATAGGGGCGCCTCTCGAGTCGAAACAACGACGCATATGAAACGTGTGAATTCAAAATAAGTAGAGGGGATGAAATATACAACACATTATCTGGCGGCCAATCCACTCGAATATGGGCATATTTGGAGATGTCATGAGGTCACGAATGCACACCGAAGTGTTTCCGAATCAACCGCCTTTTAATTGTTATGGCTTATAAGATATCCGTCATAGCACAGATTTGATGGACGAGTCATGACTATGGGTGATACAAACCGTAAACGTACGTGATGTCATATAGCCAATCAAGATATGAGAGTAGTAGGAAGAGAGCAAATTCTGTCGGAAAAATGAGAGTGATGCGCGAGGGTGTGGAGTCACGTGGACCTGACGTCACAATGACGTCATATCCAATCACATGACTTCCGGTCACATCCAGGTCACTTCTTGTGACTTCATTTCCGGTCACGTGACGGCCCAGCAAGAGTTAGCTGCCCCTACATAATACCCAAGTGACTTCCAATGTTAATCTCCGGGGAATGCATGCATGGGTTTGGGTGGTCATTTGTTTTCTTGTGAATTTTACAATGGGGTGTGGTACCTTGTTTTCTTTGTCTCGCGATGTTGAACACGATGAGAGGGGTCTCGATGCCAGGGTTTCGCTGAAAAGTTCAGGCAGGTCTGGGGTGGACATGTCAGGTCTGGTCTGGCGCAGTGGACAATGTTAGTCCCAATGAGGAACCCACTCATGGACATTTACGGTATAGGGTGTGGCCCCTTGTTTTCGTCCTCGAGCTGTAGAACACGATGGGAGGGGTCTCGAGGGCATGCGTTAACTTTTGTTGAAAAAGTTACTGTGCACATGCGCAGTAGGCAGGCAGATTGAGATGGACGTTTTGGCGTCTAGGTGGACCAATATTGGTCCGATTGAGTCGTGTGTGGTACCCCTTTCAAGCATTCGTTGGGGAGCGTCCAACTAGATGGCGTGGGGTGGGAATATTGTCCATCTGCGCATGCGCAGTAGAAAAAGCGTATTTGAATAGATGTTTTGGGATCGAGATGGACCCATATTGGTCCGATTGGGTAGCGTGAAGTATCATCGTGAAGCTCTCGTTGGGAGACCATCCATCTGGGCTAGTGTGTCGTCCGTTTTCAAAATTCTGTGCATGCGCAGACAGGGAATTGTGGGAAAAGGGCCCTGAAATGGACGTTTTGGGGTCGAGGTGGACCCATAATGGTCGCATTGGGTCGGGGAGGGTATCAGTTTGAAGCTGTTATGGGGTTGCGTCACACTGATCTGGTGTCGAGTAAAAGTAACGCACTGGTGCGCATGCGCAGGCAGAGAATGGTGGGTAAAGAGCATTGGAATGGACATTCGGGGTCGAGGTGGGCCCATAGTGAGCTTACTGTGTCGAGGAGGGTATCCATGTGAAGCGCTTCTCCAGGCCGATTAAGTCATGGGTGGGTGCATGTTTCCACAGAAAAATAACCCGAGTCGTTGAAATGAGAATGTTGAGATAGTGTAGTCTCAATTTCGGGGAAGTAAAAGTCAAGGGAAGTATTCTAGTTTAGTAGTGCAGAAAGAAGAATCTGTCCGGGTTAATTTTCCGAGGAATTTTCTGGGAGAGCCCCTGTTCTATTTATAGATCAATCGAGAGTAGGATAGAAAGGGGAGTTTCGGAGGTGCAATGGAGCGCGTTTGGAGGAGATAAGGGCCTTGTTCGAACTGGCTACCTGGTAGAGTTACCTGTGTGTGTGTGTGGTGTGTGTGTTTGTTGTGGTGTGTGTTGTGGTGGTAGTGGTGTGTGGTGGCGGTGGTGTGTGGTGGTGGTGGTTGTGGTGGTGGTGTCTCTACATATAGGGATTACCACGTGTCCCCAATCACTGACTGACTGACCGACCTACCGCCCTCCCACGCTGGGGAAACCGCGTTGGGTATGTTTACAAATCTCGTAGGCTCGGGGTGTAATGCACCCTGTGTCTTATAGCCGATGACATCACTTCCGCCGATGTCCAGTGATGACAAGGGTCAGGGGCCAGTGGTCAAAATATGTGCATGTGATTGGATGATTAACAATGCGTAAAGTGTTAAGATCAGGCGTTAAGGTGTTGAGATAAGGCTTTAATGCCTTGAGATGGGCGTTAAGGCGTAAAGATACGGCGTTGAAGCGTTGAAATGGGCGTTAAGGCGTAACGACGGGCGTTGACGGCGTCACTGCATTTCGATGAATTAATGGCAATTCCATGGAATACCTAGAAAATCAGAGCTTTTGAGCTATTTCACCAGGCCTTTGTATCGTTAAGCGAGGCGTTGGCGGGCGTTACTGTCCATAAAAGCAAGCGTATAATAAAGACGAGCAAAGTCTACGTTTCATTCAGCCTGGACAGTTTTCATCGTCACACACATGCACGCTATGAAGTACCCACGCATACATGTGCAGAGTGTGATATAGACTTTAATGTTTCAGGACATGCTGCCTCAACGGTATCCTGGACTGCCCGACTACGCTTAGGCCAAAACCGACCCTGGCCGAAGATTGAACTTTCTCAAACGACGGATTCTGATTGGACAAGAGCATTCTTGAATTGTAAACTTACCCACGCGGCTTACCCAGCGTGGGCATGTTGTGCTGGAGAGTATAATTAAAATGATTACCTGTCCTCCTTCTTCTTGTTCTTCTCTCACCTGTCTACGCCATGACATTGAGACGCAAGGGGTGGACACAGACTGAGGCTAATGGCCACATACATGTATGACCACTCACTCACTTTCGCTCACTCTCACCAACTCACTCACCAGCGTTAGTGGGTAAGTGCTTTAAGACGGGCGTTAGTCACGCCTCACTCACTTATGGACTGACGAGGGGCACGTGTTAATCCCTATATGTACAGACACCACCACCACCACACACCACCACCACAAACACACACACACACAGACAACTACTAGGTACCCAGTTCGAACAAGGCCGTTATCTCCTTCAAACGCACTCCAATGCACCTCCGAAACGCCCCTTTTTCTTCTACTCCCGAGTGATCTATAAATATAACGGGTTTTCCCAGACAATTCCCCCAAAAATTAACCCTGACAGTTTCTGCTTTCTGTTCTACTAAACCGGATTACTTCCCTTGACTTTTACTTCCCCGAAATTGAGAGACTACACTATCCCAACAACAAGAGCAACATTCTCATTTCTTTTTCTGTGAAAACATGCACCCATCCATGACTTGATCGGCCCACTATGAGCCCACCTCGACCCCAAACGTCCATTCCAATGCCCTTCTCATTGCGCTACTTTTACTCAACACAAGTCCAGTTGAGAGATTGTAACTGATACCCTCCCCGACCTAATCCGAGCACTATGGGTCCAACTCGACCCCAAAACGTCAATTCCAGTGTCCTTTTCCCAGAATTCCCTGTCTGTGCATGCGCAAAATGTTGAAAACGATCGACACACTAGTCCAGTCGGATGGTGCCCCACGGGAGCTTCACGATGACACCTCACAAGACCCTATATGTCCATCTCGATCCCAAAACGTATTTCAAATACGCCTTTTCTACTGCACATGCACAGGTAGAGCTTCACGATGATATCTCACACGACCCAATCGTGCATCTATGGGTCCACCTAGACCCCAAAACGTTCATATCGATCGGTCTACCTACTGCGCATGCGCACGGTAACTTTTTCAACAAACTCCAACGCATGGCCTCGAGACTCATTCAATCGTGTTCTACAGCTCGAGATGAAGAAAACAAGGGCCACACCCTGTACCGCAAATGTCCATGAGTGGGTTCTCCATTGGGACTAACTTTGTCCACTGCGCCAGAATAGACCTAACATGTCCACCCCAGACCTGCCTGAAATTTCCAGCGAAGGTCATCCCCTGGCCTCGAGACCACTCTCATCGTAGCGAGACAAAGAAAACAAGGTGCCACACCCCACGGTGAAATCCACAAGAAAATGAAAAAAACTGACCGCCCCAATCCCTTACATGCATTCCCCGGAGATTAACATTGGAACTCACTGGGGTCTTATGTAGGGACAGATACGTGACCGGAAATGATTTCATCGGAAGTCATGTGACCGGATGGGACGACATCCGAGACGTTCCACGTGACTCCACACCCTCATGCTTCACCCTCATTTTTCCGACAGAATTTGCTCTCTTCCTACTACTTATGAGCTACTACTCAACACCGTGAAACGAGTATTTTCTTTGGTGTCTGTTTGATTTCCAAATGTGGCAAGCGGTGAGCGTATCGATTTTCAAACTGCAAATGTTCATATCCTCCGACTTACCAATCAAATTTTAAAGAGGTCGTACAGTCATACTTCTCCTAAAATGGACCGCGGAATATTTATAGCGACATCAGCAAATTATATTCTGATCAGAAAATGTGTTCTGCTCGCCCAAGGCAACGTGTGTAGTGTTCAACTTGGGTATGCGAAGATGTACATTTCTTACTTTGTAACCATTGTCGCGAGCACAATACATTTCTTCAGCGTCATTTCAGGTAAATCCAGGGGGCGGGGGGGGCAAACTTTCTGCGCTAGCTCCGGAACGATAAACAAATAAGCGCCGAGGATTATGGGTAAATTCGATATGGCGGCCTTATTCAGTGTTATTGGGTACCAGAAGTTATATTTCCGCGAGGAAAAGTGGACAAAATCTATTTTTATTTCACATCACATTAATATTTTTTAATTTATCATGCTTTTTTTTGCGGTGAAATTCCATAAATAAAAAAAATCGAACCAAAAAAATGTCTTTTTTGAAAATGTGTCACTGCGACGTCCTCAAAGTTGTCATCTTAGACTTCTTTTACATTTTCCGGTAGAGCTTAACCCAAGGGTATGGTCTGGCAAGTTTCAGCCCTCTAGCTCAGGGGGTAAGAAACTAATTAAGGGGGGACCCTAGTACCCCCCGGCCGCAGGATAGTTAGATCGGGCAGACACACAGATATTCCAAGTTAGTCTGGCAGACTCTACATTCAATAAATATAAGAATTATGAAATATCTTGTAGGGTCTGCATGTCAGAGACATGACTATCGAAATATTGGATGTTCTCATCCACATGTAGAGTATATTTATTTCGGGAGACTCCTTCTCTGACCCAATATTGTTTGTAGTCAATTTTCACAATCTTGGAGATCCCCCCCTTCCCCCCTCCCCGCGTCGTCGCTGGAACAACTCTCATATATTGTTATTCTTTTTCCTAACCATGGTTATATGGTGGCCGTTTTCCGTTGTACGATCTTGCTAATCATGCTATTCTAATTCAAACACATTGAGCCCCATTGAAAGCCAGACAAAAACAAATAGACCAGATTCGTACACTAAAGCCATGACCAGGACTCGTAGGTCTGAATGAATCTAATAGGATCCGGGTTTATAGACTTGCCTTCAGTGTATTGTATACTTTTGAGTGTAGTACATTAGTTTCCAACATTTAGAGAAGAAGAGAGGGCCGCGGGGGGGGGGGGGAATGCAGAAATCAAACAAAAATCCTAAAACCGCAGATTTGCATAGATATATTGCCGCCATTTTGAATTTGCCCATGATCCGTTGCACCTACAATTATGCAAATTAGCAATAAATTTCATCAATATGAAACATACGTTCCACTCTTATTTCTTTGGTACAATCCAACAGATATGCACATAGCTAATTACCCCAAATGATCGTTCAGTCGTAACAGTATCTGTGTCCCAGGTTTCATTAACGGCACAATTCTTGCCCATAACCGCTGGAGATTGTGGCTGTTCTCTAGTGAATGTCGTGATATGACGCGCTAGGTGCTAGATTTTGATGTTACCTCATTCGGTGGAAAGTAGAATTGGACTTCAAAAGTGAATTATGACGTCAAATAGGTTCTCTTGAGCGGCATTTCAGGAGCTGCATGGAACTGGACAGTATGGATTGTGGATATATAACAGGTCCACGGGGACATAGAAATAGTCTAGTTTAAAACTGAAAACACGATTACATTTTCTAAGAAACATATTTTAATCGTTTAATTTATTATACATCTAGTCTACAAACCAGCCATTTCGAATGTTTCTGGTCACATGTGTGTTACAGAGAAACTATGGGGTCATAAATTTCTTGTTACAGAAGCCGTAGTTGCAACAGGCGATGCACTGCTTGGAGAGGTCCGGTTCATTATAACAGTCGTGTAGGAATGGTTTCAGCTCTGTGCATTTCTGAAAAATATATGTAGGTTAATCACACATTTCAGTGATTAAACAGGAAAGCCTAGCGTCATATAAGTATTTTTCGTAGGACGAGCTTTGGTGTCCTAGAGAACATTATGAACAAGATTAAATAACTTAATAGCTAATATGGAGATCGGAGCTGAGGTCTCTGCTTTTATGCGATTCTGAGAGACCCTGTCTCAGCATGATAACGACATCCAATCTCTTCTCTTCCTTATTTGGTCGATGAGTATACATATATGTACTTGAATGATCGTGTTGTGAGATTTGGTTTATCAATGCCTGTACTGGCTTGTTGCGAGTGGAAAGTCCCCTTTAACCGCTCCGGGGATCAGGCGCTGGACTCGTTTGCGTCCTGTCGAGAGTTCGGTGGTTAAAAGTCGACAACTGGATCTGGTCATAATATTGGCGCTGCGAGCATGGTACACGTGTGTATGTGTTTGTATTGGGGGGGGGGGGGCAAGGTTGACGAGTTGAACAAAGTGTATGGCATGTGGTGGACGTTTTCGAGTGAACTTTGTTATGGGACAGATTTTTTTCTAGTGGAAGGTTTGTTCATGAAGAGAGTGACGCTTTTGCGCGATGGATAAGAGTGAGGTGGGAAGCTCGGTGGTTCAAACCCCAGAATGAACGTAGACATGTTGTCGTTGGTATGAATGTAACTCTTGAAAAATGGAGGCTGCTTTGTCATGGTCTCGATATCGCAACTCTTAATGTCACAGTTCCATAATGAGGAAGATAGGCAATGGTTCTGGTGAAGCAGAGTCTTCCACGTTTGAAACCAAAATGTATGGCTGTCAACGTACTGTGATGCTGTTATGTCACTCAAGTAAGGCCAGTGGAACACATCATGAAGCCAGTCTATCTAATTCCTTATTTTATTTCTGAACTCTTTCTGCTTTCTCACCTCTTTTGTCGAACACCCGAAATCGTGAACTATTTTTCCTTCCGCCAATTGCCTGAAGTAGTAGCATTCCTGAAAGTACAATACGAGATGTTACAATCAGATGAAGTAATTCGAAACAAAATGCATTACTCTGAAAGTATTTAGCATGCAGAATACTGGTTGTGCAGATCGACATAGCCCACTGGAAAACTCGCCAGCTGCAGCACCGTGATTGACTGCTCTGGTTACCAATACTACCCTTTGCACTCGCACAGTGTACTCTTCGGGCTTGAGCAAAAATTTGTAATTTGATCGCAAAGATTTTATTGACTGATTATACTACCTTTCAGACTGACACTAGACAAGAATAAGAGTGGAGCTATCGATGTCTGGTAGAAAATCTTCGTTTAGAACATCAACCGTCTTTTATACCGTACAGGACTAACGTTCTAAACCAGTGAGCCGCACCCCCTCGAAGGTGCGAGGTTCAATAGCGGACATAATCCTAAGGCGATTATGTTGATGATTAATTCTCACGGGCAAAACCTGAAAACCCGTCATATGCCTCATGCCAATAATTTTCTAATAATTTTATCAAATACTATAGGACAGAAAGGTGAAAAGTGCCGAAGATAACATTCGCTTACCGGCCCGTGCGGCTCCCAGGGATTGTCTTTGTGCAAACCCCAGGCCGTGGTAAGAATAGACCTCGGCTCTTCACAGAGCTTGTCGTAAGAGGCGACTAACTGAGGCACCCGTGAGGAATAGGACCCCACTCGTAGGGTCCCGGGTGTTGAAGGCAATAGGACCCTACCCGTGGGTCTCTCGAATAGGACCCAAACGTCGGGATATGACTGAAATAGCTATGAAAGCGACGTTATATCGCATTCACTCATTGATTTCGCTTACCTCTGTATCCGGGCACACTTGGGTGGTGTTACACCTTTCTGGTTGATCCAGTTCTTTACAGCTCATACATTCACGCGGACCTGGATGGAAACAGTTGTGATATAAGAACACTTCCCTTTTTAGCAATATGATGTATATACCCAGCTAGTAGGCACAGTTCTTACATTTTGTTCACAAAGAATCTAGTGGATATAAAGTATTAGCAAGCATGTTTGCTAAACATTCATCTGTTTACTGACAAATACGAGGTACATGTATATGCACAACGTTTCAACTTAGTCCTTCGATCATTGTATTGGCGAACTCTTTGCATTGAATGGTTCCTATGTCTACGATGCCGTGAATGACATAAAGACGATAACCAGAAATGTTAAATGACAAGCTAACTGGTAATGAGAAAATAAAGTGGGCATCAACAATTGGCCCGTTGATATTTCAAATTTATATGAGTACAGTTGTTAAAGCTGCACACCGAAAAGATATCGTGGTGATTAATATTGGTGCAGGGGGCTTGGTGTTCTCGTTGATGAACTGCCTCGCGACTGTTCCTCAATCTAAAGAGATTGGGGTTGCTAGCATGAACCGTCTCATTGGCTTATCTGTCCCCGATCATTATTTTGAAAAGGACCTGTGTTTACAGATACTATTTTACACGTACCTGTAGTAGAATACTCTGAATTGCACATGTCGTCTCTACAGCAGGTTATACATTGGTGTGAGGGATCAGTCTGGTCAGAACAATCGCTCAACAGGGGCTGAAGTTCACTGCATTTCTGTGAGAATATGTATCAACATCTTTATTTATTGACCGAATTGTCATATTACAATAGCTCATGATGACTTTGAAAATAATTCTATGTAAGTGAAGGTCAAGAGTGTCTAACATAAGCTCAACTGAAAGCAGGATATAAACTACTTTATCAGATTATATTTCAGGAATGCCATTCTAGATTGCGAGCAAAACAATCCAATCCTCTCGCCTTTGGTACATTTTCTAGGTGTCTCCACACTCGCCATGGAGCATGGGTCCTTTCAGTTTCTACTTATCAACATCGCAAGCGTCATCCTCTTTCGACATCATGGTAAATCGTCAGTATTGACGACGTGATCGGTTCTCTAAAGATTAGTGCTTCACTTAAATACTTGCATTAATTTTGCTATATGCGTAGCTATTCCATAATGTAGGAATTTGACATAGACAAACGGGTGACCAATTGTTCTGAAATCCGAACAGTGCCACTTGTCCCCGTCCGGGTAACCCTTCAGTATTGCATCATCAGAAAGTCGAAAATTTGTTGATAAAAGCTGATATTCATACAAACATACACCGATTAAGGAAAAACCTGTTAAATGTTCGATTCTAAACGAGTACAATTTGTTCTACTAAATTCTTTCGGGAAGTTCCTTCAGTTTGTAACTTCATAAAAATCTGTTCCTGTTCATAGTGAACAGGAAGTAGTGAACAGGAAGACACGCCTGACCTAACCGTGTGAGGGTCAAATGTAAACTAGGTACATGTAGTTTCAAACCCCACGCTTTGCAAATTACTTACTTCCACAGCCGAACATCCGAAGTCATGTACAATTTTTCCTTCGAAGTGTTTCCTAAAGTAGTAGCACTCCTGAAACATGGAACATGACATATTTACACGCAATAACTATTAGGGTTACAGCTTGTGCTAAAAAAGTTTGCAAGGAAAATCAGTTTCACGATATCTTACAGATGACAACACCACCCGACGAACTTCAGGGTTATCATAGAGGCAGTTTAGACTTTGGAAGGATTTCGTAAGAAACTGTACCATGCGAAGTCATTTTTGCATATGTACCAAAAAACAACACAAAAAACAACACAAAAACAAACAAACTTGCATACAACATACTAATTAAGCCGCAGAATTTTTATAGCTGAAAACGAAACCAATGAAACCATGCCAAAAGTTGTCCTACATCGATTGTTGCCGGCTAATTTCTCTGCCTGATAGGTATAACAATTAAGAACTACTGGATGTCTCGCATTTAGAACGTAAAAAGTTTCATGAATTGATTCACGGCAATTTTTCTGAGAACATAGGTATTTTATTAATTTGTTCAAATTCTCTTACAAAATTTCCAAAACATCAATTGCGTTGTACTCAGGAAATCGCAAAATCAAAGACTAGATACGTTACTGTGTATGCTAGTTTGACTATGGATAGTTCGTACCCGCGTCATTATATGCTGTCATCCCGACGCCCTGAAATAAGCCGGATGACTTTTTCTGAAATTTCGGAGTTTTATTGCACAAATTACTTACAGATATTGTCAAAAATTTCACCACTGTGCACATATTTTCGCGAAAAGAAATCCACGAAACAATTTCACATTATGAAACGTGCAGTAGGGAAACTTCCATAATCAAGTTGATCACCTTTCACCGATTTGATATTCGTCTTGACAAGATACAACGCAATCATCTGATTGTCCCGGCCCTTCAAAATAAGATGCATCAAAAACCTGACGTAGTTTCAAATCCGTCCTGGATCAGGTCAACTTAGGTTCAAAGCTATGCATATTCTCTGATAACCTGCTGGATCGATATATATATGTATATCGGCACCTCTTCCCACTTCCCTTATATGTGTTGTAATTTTTACCTGTATATGGCGAGATTCTGCTGGTGGACGTTTCGTCCCCGAGGCCCGCCCCCTGTACAGACCTTTTGGTCTTTGATATATGTTGGCATTTGTGGGAAGTTGATGCTGGGTCGACATCGGGCCTTACAGGCTAGTCTTTTGTGTTAAATGTCGTCATTTTCATCTGACGACGATACAGCTCACCAATCCCCAGTGCACGAGTTGTCACAGCGACACAGCTCACCAATTACGAATAAACGAGTTGTCAGAGCATTTCCATCATAGCTCTCTAGATTTGTATCTAATACCGCTTATGCCGGTGCTAGGGGCCGTGTGGTCATGTCATCCAAGTTGTCACATGAACAGGTACAATAAAAGCGTGCCTGAGATACAACACATATCACGAATCGTTAAGTTTTTGGTATGTGCTTTAGAATAAGTTAACCAGAAGACTATACTGTGAAGTCATGTGGCTCTGTCAGTATGTCGGCACCTCTTCCTACTTCCCTTATATGTGTTGTAATGTTATGTATTTATGTATACGTTTGCACTGAGTAGCGTATCCTAACCTACACTTCTGGTTCGTACATTCAACCTAAATGTAGGGATTGTAGATGTTGTTTTGATACCAATTCCTTCCTCTCAGTGATTGTTATTTGAAAGATGCAGCTTCGCAAAAAGATCGAGCCCTTCAGGGTGGCACATCATTTGAGGTTGCACATCATTGGCAATGCACATCATTTAAAATAACAATACATTTATTAAGAAATATGGTTTCTATATTAGTGATGTTGAGGTTGGATTGAAGGAGGGACTATATTATATAACTTCCAATAAAGATTACATTTTTTTTCAAAAGTAAGCTTACACATCCCATTGCATAGATCTGATAAATACATGTACATTTTTCAAAAGTGGAAGGCACGGGCACAGGGATTTATAAATCTCTTATCTTAAAAATGTTCCTAGAGACAAGTTTCGTATAGGGTTCAAATGGGGCCGCTATATATTAGCTTATGCCATGTAGAATTTCACGTGATAATGATCACGTTATCGGATGAAGTTTACTCCTTACCAATAAATCGCGCAAACTCCGATTTTTTGAGTACGCTATGATAGGTCTCAGATTAAATGGCAAGCGGAGTTTTGTTTGGAGTGTTTCATATTCCTCCTTCAGTATATGGGCCGCTTCAACATTCCTACGGCTATATTGGAGAACGAAGGGAATAAACTCTTTGTTAGCAACTTTACCTGGGTCTATGTTCATACCAAAGGGTTGCCGTGTTTGAAGTGTTTTGATCCAAAAGGATTCACGAAGTGCGCGGTGATTGTCAGTTTCTTCCTGTGTTGGAAATGTAGGAATTCTTTCTATTGGCATAATTTGAAAATGGTGCTGAAATGAATGTTCCGGTAGATTAAAATGCTCATTGACCGGGCCTTCATTATCTAGACTGATGTCTGATTTATGTCTGTTGGCACGATATCGAAGTTTATTCTTAGTTTCGCCTACATACTGTTTCAGGCATTTTCGGCACGTAATTAAATAAATTACATTCTCTGTGTCACAGTTTAGTTGATCCTTAAGCTTGTATTCATTTTTGGTCTGTTCGCTTTTGAAAGATGATTGTGTAGCAATTACTTCGTCCAGTTTACACTGAGGTTTTAGACATTTGGAGGTCTTACCATTGCCATGATTAGGGCGTTTATGTTTTATCCTTACCGGTTCTGACTCGCGAACGTATGGTGGCCGAGAGGGGCCATCGTCACTTCGCCATCGTGCCATAGGGCGATAGAGCTATAGAGCGATGGCGATAGAGCGATGGCGATAGAGCGATAGAGCGATAGAGCGATGGCGATAGAGCGATAGAGCGATGGCGATAGAGCGATAGAGCGATGGCGATAGAGCGATAGAGCGATGGCGATAGAGCGATAGAGCGATGGCGATAGAGCGATAGAGCGATGGCGATAGAGCGATAGAGCGATGGCGATAGAACGATAGAGCTATGGCGATAGAGCGATAGAGCGATGGCGATAGAGCGATAGAGCGATGGCGATAGAGCGATAGAGCGATGGCGATAGAGCGATAGAGCGAAGTACATGACTGCGCATGACTACACCAAAACGAGACAAGTCGACATTTTTTCCTAGCTTTGTGTTCACGGTATTTGTCGGTACAAGATTTTCATGGCGGTCAAAATGAATATCAACGCCATGCATACTAAGAAAACTTCTGTACAAGAAAGCGACTCTGAGTTGATTCAAGGAATGCCATTATGAATATATAAAAAAAAGATCTTTGATTAATGACACGGAGGGGGAAGGATTGACGCTTATTAATATTCAATTGTTGGAGAACGTTGATAGGATATTAATTTATTAAGATTTGCCTCTCCCCCTATACCCCCGCATTGCACAAAGAACGGAATGTCTCAAAGAGCGGAGACCAAGGACTACTTCGTCTCTCCACCCTCAATAATTACGAGGGGGTGCCTTGAAATGGGCCGAAAATTAGTAGAGAAGCGTGAGAAATAAATCTAAAATGACTGGTTTTTAAATTGCAGTTTTATGCCAAGTACCAACATTTTCTCAGTGGTTTCGTACTAAATGGAATTTAGACTGGTCACAAGGTGACTTTAAGCTATTAGGTCTTGTGTTTACAAACAATTTGGCCGAAAAGGTTGAAAAAATACAAAGATGAATTAAAAGATATTGTCATACTCATAAAGATATGGTCCAAAATAGGATTGACTCCACTAGGACGAAATGTCATTTGGCTTGCTGTTGCCGAAACTCAACCATCTATTTTCCTCTCTTCCAAACCCACCCGAACCACTTATAAATGAATTCCAGAAACGCTGTTTTGAATTTGTTTGGAACTCGAAACCTGATAAATTTTTGAGAAAAATTTCTGTTAAACCAGTTGAACATGGCGGTTTATATAATCCTATTGTTAATATGTAATCCAGGCATAAAATATATCGTGGATTAGGATATTACAAGCTGATAATTCCAAGTGGGGTAATATTTTGAAAATGCATATGCCAATAGGAGTTGGTTCAGCATTCTTAAGAACTAATATTATACCAACGATGGAAAACGTATTTTGGAGGGACACGCTTCTAGCCTGGACAGAATTTCAAATAAAACTAGAGGACTGTCAAACTTTGTCGAATGAAATGTTACAATGAAAAAATTAAGATTGATAATAAAGCTCTACATTTAGGTCACTGGGATGGAAAAGGCGTGCGGTTTGTAAATGATATTTTAGATAATAACGGATTTTTTTTGTCATTTGACTCTTTTCAGTCCATTTATAAATGCGCAGCCCATTTTCTGGAATAATTATCAGTATGTCAGGCAAGTAGTATATAAAACTGATATTACCGCAACTTGCCCGTTGACCTAAAAAATTAGCATAGTGGGGAGAAAAACTACCTCCGAACACAGGAGAGTTCCAATTTTTGCAGGTCACTGCGCAGGTCAAGTGGTTGCCATGGTGACGTCATTTCCGCTTTTTGTATTTTTGGCACAAATCCTAATTTTTCATACACCCACCCACTGGTTGATCGCCCTGGAGGAGCGCTTCACTTTGACACCTCACTCGACCCAATCGGTCCGCCATCTGTCCATATACATATACTCTACCAATTTACATTTTTCTTGTCCATGTACTTGTACTCTTGCGGGAACAGCACAGTATCCTGATAATATATACATCGCGGTGATGTGGCGTTAGTCAGTTTATCTGGCTACTACTTCACACATTTATCGTTTTGAATTTTTCTTAATTGTAAGAAATTACATATCAGACTGTATGTTTGTTGTCCATAATAATATCCTAAGTATGTATGACCAGTTATATCCGGGGACCTTTGTTTTACATCCGGGACCTCATCTTACATCCGAGGTTTTCATTGTTTTACATCCGGGACTGTGGTTTTACATCCGGATGCTACAATATATGTCTTGTATTATACAATATATGTCTTGTATTATACAATATCTGTCCTGTATTATTCAATATCCGTCCTGTATTATACAATATATGTCCTGTATTATTCAATATCTGTCCTGTATTATACAATATCTGTCCTGTATTATCTGTGCTGTATTTTACAATATATGTCTTGTATTATACCATATATGTGCTGTATCATACCATATCTCTCCTATGTTATACAATATCTGTCCTGTGTTATACAATATCTGTCATGTATTGTATCATATATGTCCTGTATTCTGACTCCACCCCACAAAAGCTTCACTTTGACACCTCCCACGAACCATTTGGACCAATAGTGGTCTATCTCTATCCCAAACACATCCCCACGCACCCCCAAAATGCATCCTTTCTATAGTACGACCAGACTGCGCATGCGCAGAATATTGAAAACGGACGATACATTAGTTCAGTCGGATGCTCCTCCACGAGAGCTTCAAAATAAAACCTCTTGCGACACCATCGAACCACTAAGGGCTCACCTAGACCCCAAAACGGCCACCCAGCACCATTTACCCACTACGCATGCGCGCAGTGACTTTTTAAAAAAAATTACCGCTTAGCTTCGGGACCCCGCCCATCGTGTTCTACGTGGTGAGACGTGAGAAACAAGATCCCACAACCCATATCGCAATGAACATGTGTGAATTGCCGAATTGCCAAGTATGGACCTATCCACTGAGCCATTAGGCCTATAGGTCTATCCATACCTCCGTGAACTTTTCGGAAAATTTCACCGCTTAGCTTCAGGAACCCGCCCATGTGTTCTACGTGGTGAGACGTGAAAAACAAGGCCCCACAACCCATAGTAAAATCCACAAAAAAATGACCACTCTTATACCCATATAGGCATTTTCCCGTACAGATGCAAATGTGCGAATCAGGCCCTATTTTAGGGGTAAAGTCCTTGTTCCGCTTTTTATGTTTTCGGGACAAATCCTAATTTTACATACACCCACCAATGACTTGATCGCCCTGGAGGAGCGCTTCACTTTGACACCTCACTCAACCCAATCGGTCCACTAGGGGCCCCTCTCGCTCCCAAAATGTCCCGAAGATTGCCGGAGAATTTCCCTCAGCTCTCCGCGTATTTGGGACTACTTTTTCTGTCCACGGAGGCTTTTCCCCGCGACTGCATCACCGCCGACGGCTTCACCGCGGAAGAATACATGCCCCAAAGGTCACGTGACCGGAAGTGACGTCACCATGGCAGCCACTTGACCTGCGCAGTGACCTGTAAAAATTGGAACTCTTCTGTGTTCGGAGGTAGTTTTTTCTCCCCAATATGCAAATTGTTTATGTCCAAGGTCAAGTTGCGTCAATATCAGTTTTATATACTACTCAAGCAGTACGGAAAGCAGCAAACAACATGAGATTTGGACTATTACAGAAACAATATATGATACCGTTGATACTGCCCCCTATTTCACTATTAATAAGTGGGGGAACAAGCAGCCAGAGGATGCTAGGTCCCCCGCCGAAATGGCAGCAATATTTTTTAGCATTGTTGGTCTTAGGGGATATACATGAGGGAGGCAACTGCTGCTTCATAGGCGTTGGATGTGGAAGGGTCTTTCTGCCTTCCCAAGTTTTAAGATCAACTCAGAACGATTGACTGAAAGTTGATTGCTTCTGTGATATAGTTTCCATGCAGTGAAGCACCGAGAAGCATCCCCAAGTGACATCTCAAGGCATTATCACCAAATTTGACGAGAAGCTGAAGGCATCAACCTGTTGCCCGGAAACCAAATTTTAAATTGCCACCAGTTGTCGCCACCTGTAGGTGCAAGTGAGCGAAATGCAATCCCAAGCATCATCTCATGGCATGGTAGCCTACATGTATTAGCCTATAGTATCTTCTACAGGGGGCTAATGATCGGCTGATGCAGCAACAACAACATTTTCCCAGTTAGACGGCAGATTCAAAAACGAGGCCGCGCTATGTCATCAGCCAACTGAGACAGTCACGTGGTTGTGTATGAAGATTGGGGTGGGTCTTATCTAATAGTGATCCAATGAAAATGCTCGTATTAGTTTAAAATGGCGGGGTCGAATGACCAATCACTGAACGGGAGACAGCTGGAACAGTATGTTGACACTCTCTGTTAATACAGGGGCGTCGGAAGCAAATTCAAAGTGGTACGGCCACTATCATTGCACTTTAGGTGAGGATCCAGAGGCCGCCCAGGCCCCAGATGCTCCTGGGGTCTAGATAGCCGAAGAAGTGTTCTGAGCGATTTCTGGTGTCAATCAAAATCACTCTGCATTGAAGTATATTTTTAGTTCTTTCCTAACCCTTTTACCATTGAAAACGCAATCGATGGTGGTTTTCTGCGATGCTGAATTACAAAAAAATGTGTATAGTATAGTACTGTATCCTAGGCACATCGTGTAGAAGTAACCGAGATGATGCATCGATAATGTATACCAAATTTTACATTGAGCATTTGAACAGTGTCAGAGATAGAGATCATTAATGATTTTACATAAATTAAAGATGGCTGCCCATCCTTCCCGTCACTCAGAGGAACTAATGTGGTTATTCATTAATGCAAGTCTCTTCATACATCGATGCTGTAAATCAAGTTTTGTATAGAACATTTGAATGGTATCAGAGATAAACATCATTAAAGATTCTGAATAAATTAAAGATGGCCGCCAAGATTTCCGCCCAATCAGAGAAACCAGATCTGTCATTCATCGTAAGTCTCTTGATGCATCAATGATGTATACCAAATTTTCCACTGAGCACTCCAACGGAATCAGAGATAGATCATTAATGATTTTGCCTAAATTAAAGATGGCCACCAAAGGTTTTCAGTCAATCAGGTCCCGATTCAAAGTATCTGGATGTATTGATGATACATACATGTACCTACCTTCATATAAAACAATTGAATGGTAACCGAGATATGTATGCTATCATTATCGATTTCGCATGAATTAAAGATGGCATCCAGGGTTCCCAGCTAATCAGAAAAGCCTGTTTGGTAATTCGTTGAAAGTTGCTTGATGTATCGATGATGTATATCAAATTTCGTATTGAACAGTTGAATGGTTTCCGAGATATGGATCATTATCCATTTTGCATGAAATTAAAGATGGCTGCTAAGGTTCCCACCCAATCAGGTCCCAATTCTATAGGCTTCTGGTCCTTGACTAGGCAAATAAGCATACCAAATTTGGAATTCATCAGCGAAACAGTTTTCCGGCTATCTCGCTCACGAACGGACGTACGGACAGACGGATGTACAAGATGATGACAATACCCCATGGCCAAAATTGGCCGAGGGGTAAAAACATGGGTCTGTGCCTGATAAATTTTAAACCTTTTGGGGTTGCAACTCATTCATAGAAAGCTCCCTGTACATGAACAACTGCACTGACAACTGCATGCCATCATCTGTCAGTCTGTAGACCAGCAAGGTTGAATTCAGTTCAATTCAGGAAATTGATCATATGCACAGTGTGCACCCAAACATTAGGAACACAGATGTAATTAATATAGTAATATACGTGTGTAGACAAATGATTGGTGCAGAAGCT
The DNA here is from genome assembly GCA_036873755.1 of Hanleya hanleyi. Lineage (NCBI taxonomy): Eukaryota > Metazoa > Mollusca > Polyplacophora > Lepidopleurida > Hanleyidae > Hanleya > Hanleya hanleyi. Next base: position 46,224 of record JAVTVY010018585.1, read on the forward strand.
TCAGGGTAAATCCTATGATGTGCAATACAATTATTTGTTAGCAAAATTGAAGGAAATGTTGTCCTTCGTTTAAGATGACAAGAAATTCAAAAATCAGGGATTCAGTACTGCGGGGATTTCCCCGCCAGTTATTTCACATTACACTTCTGAAATAAAATATGGTTCATGCAAAAGCTTTAGGGTAAATCATATGATGTGGAATAGAATGATTTCATATAGCAAAATTGAAGGCCCATTTTGACTGGAACGGACAAGAAGAAGAGAAACTCAGTGGTGCCACCTTCAGGCAGATGTTGCTGAAATGCAATACGGACTGGCGTCCTGTTGCAAGGAATGCGTATTCCGAATTTCGGAATAACCCAACACAGCATTAGGAAGTTATCGCTTCGAACAGATGTACACGGAAAAAAAATCTATTTTGACCCAGTGGCGCCACCTTCAGGCCGATGTTGGTGAAATGCAATACGGACTGACCTCTTGTCGCAAGGAATGCGAATGCTGAATTTCGGAAGAATCCAACAGAGCGTTAGGAAGTTATCGCTTCGAACAGACATGCACGGACGTACACGAACATCCATGGACTCAAAAGAAGCAAGAACCAGTGGCGCTACCTTCAGGCAGATGTTGCTGAAATGTAATACGGACTGGCGTCTTGTCACAAGGAATGCGTATTCTAATTTTGGAAGAATCCAACAAACTTTAGGAAGTTATCGCTTCGAACAGACATGCACGGACGTACACGGACATCCACGGATGCAAAGAAGCAAGAACTAGTGGCGCCACCTTCAGGCAGATGTTGCTGAAATGCAATACGGACTGGCCTCTTGTCGCAAGGAATGCGAATGCTGAATTTCGGAAGAATCCAACAATAAAGCATTAGAAAGTTATCGCTTCGAACAGACATGCACGGACGTGCACGAACATCCACGGACACAAAGAAGTAAGAACCAGTGGCGCAACCTTCAGGCAGATGTTGCTGAGATGTAATACAGAATGGCATCTTGTCGCAAGGTATGCATATTCCGAATTTCGGAAGAATCCAACAAAGCATTAGGAAGTTATCACTTCGAACAGACATACACGGACATTCACGGATACGAAGAAGCAAGAACTAGTGGCGCCACCTTCAAGCAGATGTTGCTGAAATGCAATACGGACTGGTGTCTTGTCGCAAGGAATGCGTATGCCGAATTTCGGAAGAATCCAACTAAGCGTTAGAAAGTTATCACTTCGAACAGACATGCACGGACGTACACGGACATCCACATACGCAAAAAAGCAAGAACTAGTGGCGCCACCTTCAGGCAGATGTTGCTGAAATGCAATACGGACTGGCGTCTTGCCGCAAGGAATGCATATTCCGAATTTCGAAAGAATCCAACAAAGCGTTAGAAAGTTATCGCTTCGAACAGACATGGACGGACACACGGACATCCACATACGCAAAGAAGCAAGAACTAGTGGCGCCACCTTCAGGCAGATGTTGCTGAAATGCAATACGGACTGGCGTCTTGCCGCAAGGAATGCATATTCCGAATTTCGAAAGAATCCAACAAAGCGTTAGGAAGTTATCGCTTCGAACAGACATGGACGGACATGGACGGACATCCACGGACACAAAGAAGCAAGAACCATTTTAAAGTCCCCGGCCGCGTTGCGGCGGGGGACAAAAAGGCTGTAAAATGTTATATAGAAATCTCTTGACCTTTAGATTTACTTTACTAAACAGTTCTTGGAAAAAATTATAGTGATTCGGAGTGGTATATATGGAATAATAATGTAACAAAGAGATGTGAAATATAAATGGTTTCGATACAGAATTATTAACCGAATATTGACTACCAACATTTTGCACATAAACTTTACCCTGATATATCTAACTTATGTACATTTTGTAGCAAAGCTCCAGAGACTATTATTCATCTCTTTTGGGAATGTGAACATATCTACCCTTGGTGGAGTTTACTGGAAAATTGGTTCGCTTCGGCGGTTGTTCCAATTATATTTTCTCCAGAAAAAGTTATACTTGGCCTTTTACAACCCAGAAATCAGCCACTCAACTACTGTATTTCTATTATTAAATTTTCTATATATAAAATGAAAGTAGTTAAAAATCCCTTGGTTGAAAAGTGTTCAAAACGCTTTAAATGTGCGTACGAAACCGATAAATATTTCCAGTATAAGAACTGCGAATGGCGCTTGTTTTACCAGTATTGGTCATAGCTGCATTAACTGTTTAGACTCTTATGATGTTGTTTGCGTAGATAAATCGAGGTGTAATGACGATGTATCTGTTTGTTGTATAACATGAGTTTCTAATTACAAATACAGCCATTTTTGTTTAGTACGATAAAATATTGTATGTACAATGTGTATTACCTAACAAAACCAAATAAGATATAAAAAAAAATCAGTGTTTGTTCTATGCGATTTAGTGTTAAGTCCAGCCATGATCAGCACAATCTTAATGAATTATCAGTTTCATATGACATCCGCCTTTCTTTTTCGATAAAAACGCGGAAATGGCCGCGTTCGGCACCCACAACTTCAAATAATTCAACTTACGCATCGACGGACGAATTGGTCTTTTCTTTCAGAGGAGTTAGAAGTTGAATTTGACGAAAAATTACGAGACTATGGGTAAATCAGATCACCAATATTTTAGAGGGGGGGGGGGGAGAGTGACCTCTTCTATTTCGATTCTACGTTGATTGTTTAACAAGCGTTGATCAGCATTAATTACAAAACTTGATTTCAAATGTTCCAAATGTATATGTTCACCAGACAGCGAATATCACTGCTTTATTTATTAGATTCTTATGTCGATCTTTTAGCCAATGTTTATTATTTTAGCCCATATACAATAACACTTATCGGTCTATCTCTCTGTGTTATCTGTGTAATCTTTGTGGTATGCCGCTGGCCCCTATAATATTCATGAATCCGCCTGATAATAACTAGAGTTTAGCGGCGATCTCTCTTGTGTTGGAGGTACGATTATCACCGTATGAATATGCATGATTATGAGACATGCGCAGTCATGTACTTCGCTCTATCGCTCTATCGCCATCGCTCTATCGCGATCGCTCTATCGCTCTATCGCCATCGCTCTATCGCTCTATCGCCATCGCTCTATCGCCATCGATCTATCGCTCTATCGCCATCGCTCTATCGCTCTATCGCCATCGCTCTATCGCTCTATCGCCATAGCTCTATCGCTCTATCGCCATCGCTCTATCGCTCTATCGCCATCGCTCTATCGCTCTATCGCCATCGCTCTATCGCCATCGCTCTATCGCTCTATCGCCATCGCTCTATCGCTCTATCGCTCCATCGCTCTGTTTTTTGACGTACGATGGCGAAGTGACGATGGCCCTTCTCGGCCACCATACGAACGTCATTTATTTGGCAGTTTGTGATTTGGCGAAGTGTTTCAGATTTTATATGCCGTAAAAACCGGGCGGAATAGCCTCTAGGTTTCAAGGCCCGAAATAGGATCGCACATGAGTGGTGAAAATACTGTATATCGCTTGAATTTCTATGGAATCGAATGATTTGAGATTTGATTATGCCCTTAAATATATGGGTCGGGTGAAAAGATTTGGCATGTAGTAGTTCGTGGGTATACTATACATGTATAGTTAGGAACAATAGGTGTGCAATTTGGAGCACGTTCTTGGTGTAACTTTGTGTGATGAGATGTGAAGAAACAAAGCTAACAACAATGCAATAGTTGGAGTAAATCTTTCATTTCCAGTATGCAATGAGACACCAGCACTGTGGTAAACCCTCACATTTGTATGCAAATAAAAGAATACAATAACAACTGTGTCCAATTATACTGTAATGCTCCACAATAATGTGCACTGGTAAAGACTGAGACATCACAAACTGTTTCAAACTCAGTTTTAATTAATATAGTAAGTTAAATGTGTGGACATAGATATGGTTGTGCAAAAGCTTTAGGGTCCACCAGAATTTGATAGCAAAATTTTAGGAAATGGCGTCCTTCATTTACGGCGACACGAAATTAAAAACTAACAGGGGTTCGGTATTCCCCCGCCGGTTATTTTGATATTGTACTTCTGAAATAAAATAATGTCACAAAACTATTAGTAAAATACTATAAAGGAATATACTGTAGGTGATTTGGTATGTATGCCTGTGTATACAAAGTACACTGCATCTTATTCCTAATAACAGGTTAGTATCACATATAAGAGATATAAAATTAGAAATTGAAATAGGAGGGTATGGAGTTGGGCAATGCATTGAATAAGTGTAGCATGATGTAAGCTTCAGGAAAATATGAGGATATGGGATCAGGCGAAGCTTAGTTTAGGTGATGGATGGTGGGGCAGTGCCCCGAGGGTGGGGACATGCTTCCATGGGTAGCGCATGGGTTGAATAAGTGTAGGATCATGTAAGCTGTGGGAAAATATGATGGTATGGGGTCGGGCAATGCTTAGTTTAGAAGATATAGGGTGGGGCTCGGTGCCCCAGGGGTGGGGACATGCTCCGGGGTTAGTGAATGGGTTGAATAAGTGTACAGGATGATCTGAGCTCCCAAACTATATGAGGGTATGGGGTCGAGCAAAGCTTACTTTAGGAGATATGGGGTGGGGCTCGGTGCCCCAGGGATGGGGACCTGCTCCCCAAGGGTAGTGGATGGGTTCAATAAGTGTAGCCAGATGTAAGCATTTGGAATAGATGAGAGTTCGGGGGGTCGGGCTGGCCTTAGTTTAGGAGACATAGGTGAGGCCGAGAAGCTGTGGACAGGAATTTTCTAAGTCCAAAACTTTAACATTTACTTGGTCCTGGTTAAAGCTAAAGCTATGGGCTCGATAAAAACGGTGTGATACATTCTGATGCAAGATAATTTGATTGACAGGTTCTTCACCCATCTATGTGAGACAGCACTTGCGTAGCATACGTGATGTGAACATCATATGCCAGCCGCGTGTTGTTGACCGACTGTGAAGTGTTCCAGGAATTTGCGTCACTGGTGTACATGCGTTTGAGTTTATTGCGTTTGAGCATCAATGTGAATAGAACGTTGGTACTTTGTTATAATGGTCCAGGTTATCAATAGCTTGTTTACAACAATTGTTTAAGTAGATTTGCTGGCGAGGAATCTATAAATGGAGACAGGATTAAGACAGTGAAGTGTGGGAACATCGGATATTGAAAGTCTGCGGGTTGATTCAACTAGAGGGCTCATCAAGGCGTATTACAGTACAGGAAAGATATAGGGTACAGGGATGAGGTCATAGATAATCGTTCATCCACGCGACGAAACGGAGGCAGAATATTGCGTACCGAGAAGGATCTAGCTAGCGTTGACAACTTCTCTGTGAACTCCTTTGTTTCCCTTATCGGAGATGAGGCAATTGTCACTAACCGCTGCAGATTTGTTTTTCCGTATTTTGGATCGTTCCACCCGAAATCCAAAGTGGACACATGCGCGTGAATCGATCGACTGTTTTCTATTTTGTGGATTGAGGCACTGCATTATCAACTATTCTATAACACCTACGACTATTACACACTGATAACCGTGCAATTATTACACGATTTAGCACGGTTAAGAACTTTGTGACGTATGAAATCTACACCGTGATCTTGACACGCACAGGTGTCCACTCGGGAGAATTCATTTCACAGGGCGGGTGATAAATGTCAGAACAAGTACAATTGTACGCCTGTACAATCGAATAAACAAATAGAATGGATACTTTAGTTTATTTTAAAGGCAGAAAATGTATAATCGCAGATATTTACAAACCAATTGGCACATACGAGATACGAGAAAGAGATCAACAGGAGAAACAAGACGTGCTTTCAGATATGATTATCTAGAGATGCGGAGATCGAAGAATTCATGAGAGACTCAGATGATGAACCTCTTCTTGCTGTTTTAAATGAGACACAACACGAGTGTCATCAGCTGAACAAAGGTAGATTTTCCTTCGCCGACGATGAGAAATTAAGAGATCTGGCTAACAAACAAAATGAACAAGGGACCGACAGGCAAACGAAATGGGGAATACGGATATTTAAAGGTATTAAATTCGTTTTATATTATTAATCAAATCTTATAAATAAATACATCTAAAGAAAAACGTTTAGACCTAACAAAAAAATCAGCTTCTAAATATTCCCATATTAAGACGCAAACTTGGGTCGCCGTTACACGAACCATTGTTTGAGATCAACAACTGCCACCGTTCTGCTTGAGGCGGGTGTGTCTATCATAGATGTGATGTCGGTTACAGCCCACAGAAATGAAGCCAGTGTCAGAAGCTATGCGCGGAAACCGTCTGTTCCGAGGCAGCGGCAACTGAGTGAATTATTGCAAACTGCTGGCTCTAAAACACCTACAACATGTGTGCCCACGTTATGTAACAGTAGCTCGACGTCAAATGTTTGTAATTTCACATCTGTTCCACAGTCATCACATCTTGGAGATTTTTTCCCAAAATGCCAATGTTTCCAATAGCACCGTGAACATAAATTTCCTTCCTAGTTAAATAAATACTGGCAACATTTTTCATTGTTCGAGAAAATGCTGTAAACTAATATTTATCAAAGGCGTAAATTTCTGTCTCAAGTTTAACTGTTGGTTCCATCATGATTGATTAAGAATGCCACACAAATAGGCTTGTATGCATGTATTTTTCACTGAGCCCCCTTCTGAGAGACCACATAAACTCGCCCAATGATATTGGCACGCTGCCAACTGAGGCGGACGGCACATTTCAACAAAGGGAAAGAAAGGTTGTGAACGTTTACCATATTTTTCATTGTAATCTTTGTTAATAATCAATTTGAGTAATGCAATAGAATAGAAGTAATGTTTTCATAAGCGTGCTTAATCGTTATTTTACGCACGGTTAGTGTGAGAAAGTTTATAAATTTTAGGGCGCGTGCTTCGCCTTTGCCCTAAATATACACTTTTCCACACTAACCGTGCGTAAAATAACGATTTAGCACGCTTATGAAAACATTTCTTAAATTCTGGACGAGGATCGCTGCCGGCAATGAAAGAGACTTCTAGACATGCAATTCGCTAAGAAACCATAATTATCCAGTTAGTTGGTTCCGCTTTATAGGACTGTTTCAGAATAACCTAAAATTTCTGGTTAGCTTTTTGAGCAAGGCTTGCAGCAACTTCAGGATCTATTGTTGACCGCGCGTGCCTGCGAACGCCATTGCTCTTTTCTGTGTCCCATTCCTGAATGTATTTGAGCATATCACCCAGTCAAACACTGAAATTCTCTAATGTCTACTGCAATATCATAAACTAGAGGTTTCGCTTTGACACTTGGGTTGCCGCTCCGGCATGAAGCCTATGCTGGTTGTTTAAGCAAAAACATGCGTCTCCCCCAACCTCCCACCTTGCCTTGAGTGGGCACATTATTTAAGGGAAAGTGCTATAAAATGAAAGTATCCTAAACAAAGCTGCGCATCTAAAAATATTAATTGCAAAGAGGCGATTTTCATTGTTGAATTAGGCCAGTGAGGAGTCGGGATTTATATAGCTATGAATGGATTGCCGACACCTACATCGTTCAACCAATGTGAAATACATTTAATTGTGAAGCATGAATTATTTCGAAACTGATCACATTATAGGAAAGATGCAAAACATACAAAAGGCACACCTATAGTATACATGCTGTACCATACAGAAGTTTCATGCATCTGCCTTCAGTAGTTTCCAAGATATGGAGTGAACAAAAATTGGACAGACAGACAGATAAGCATGTTTTGCATGGACCCACGCAAGCACTGGCTCACACCAAAACCTAATTAGATCATAAGGCCATTTCAATGAAATTTCATCCAGTAGTTCTCCACATATCTTGTAGACAAGAGTAATCCTGTAAATACATGTAACAAAGATGGACATCAGAAACAGATGGATGCACGCAAACAAACCAAAACTTAATCAGATGAGGAGGCCATCACGATGAAGTTTCCATCCAAGCTCAGGGAAATTCCATCCAATAGTTCTCCAGTTATCTTACAGACAAGGCCTGTCTATACATGTACAAGTAGACAGACGGATGAACACCAAACATGCGCGCACACCAAAACATAATTAGATGCGAAGGCCATTCCAATAAAGATTCCATCCAAGTCTGATGAAGTTCCATTCAGTAGTTATCCAGATATCTTACAGACAAGGCTTGTCTATACATGTAAAAGTAGACGGACAGGCGGACGTACAACAGACCCGGACGAATGCATGCATGCATACCGAAACCTAATCAGATGAGCCCATTGCAATGAAGCTTCCATCCAAGTTTGGCGACATTCCGTCGAGTAGTTCTCCAGATATCTTGCAGACAAGGCTTGTATATACATGTACAAGTAGATGGACGGACGGAAACAAACGAACGAACGCTCGCACACACACACCAAATACCTAATCAGATGAGGGGCTATCCCAATGAAGTTTCCATCCAAGTTTGGTGAAATGCCTTCAAGTAGTTCTCCAGATATCTTGCAGACAAGGCCTGTATATACATATACATGTGCAAGTAGATGGACAGACGGACAACGAACATGGACGAACGCACACACACACACCAAAACCTAATCAGATGAGAGGGCTATCCCAATAAAGCTTCCATCCAAGTTTGGTGAACTTCCGTCAAGTAGTTCTCCAGATATCTTGCAGACAAGGCCGGTATATACATGTACAAGCATATGAACGGACGGACGGACACCGGACACGGACGAATACACGCACATACACAGACAAACCAAAACCTGATCAAATGAGGGGGCTATGCCAATGAAGCTTCCATCCAAGTTTGATGAAATTCCGTCTGGTAGTTTTCCGAATATCTTACAGACAAGGCCTGTATATACATGTACAAGTAGATTGAGAGACGGACAGACACCGGACACAGATGAACGCACACACACACACCAAAACATTATCAAATGAGGGGGCAATCCCAATGAAGCTTCCATCCATGTTTGGTGAAATTCCGTCCAGTAGTTCTCAAGATATCTTGCAGACAAGACCGGTATATACATTTACATGTAGATGGACGGACGGACGAACACCGGACATGGATGAATGCACGCACACACACCAAAACCTAATCAAATGAGGGGGCTATCTCAATGAAGCTTCCATCCAAGTTTGGTGAAATTCCGTTCAGTACTCAAGATATCTTGCAGACAAGGCCTGTATATACATCTACAAGTACATGGGTGGACGGACGGACACCGGACACGGATGAACGCACGCACACACAGCAAAACCTAATCAAATGAGGGAGCTATGCCAATGAAGCTTCCATTCAAGTTTGGTGGAATTCCGTCCAGTAGTTCTCAAGATATCTTGCAGACAAGGAAAGGGGACGGACGGACAGGGGACGGACGAACAGACAGACAGACAGCACGAACACTAGATGTCTCCCACCAACATAGTTGGGGAGATAATTATGAATACCAGTTTTGATTTTGCTGCGCCATCGGCAGCATCTTAAAATGTAACACTACAAAATCTTACTTCGCCAACGGGACAGGTGGCTACAGTAGTGCAGGATTCCGGGTCCTCCGCACTAAGGCATTTCAGACAACGCCTTGTACCAGGAATAGGGGCCATCGTGGTACCTTCGGACAAAATGAAGTGCACATGAATATTTTCTGGTATTCAATAAATGCTGCGCATAACGGCATTTCTTTCGTCCCATCAGATGATTCACATAGCACATTATACATTATTTATCATACCAGAGGATTGTAGGGGTTTTTTTGCGTGCCTATAGAGGCTGATATTTTCTCGGCAATATAGATCCAAGTAGAGTAAAGTAGAGTAGGGTAAAGTCGCTTCTCAAAACATTGGAGCTGCCTTAATGAGAGATATATGTTTTGTTACTATTCGTATGCACTATGTTTTGTAGGTCATTTGAACAAAATTGCAGTCATTGGTGTAAAAGGAGCTCAAATGTACCTGCAGATGGCGCTGGCGTCGCTGTAAATGGCACAGCAGTGGTTGGTGAAGTTGAGGCGGCTGTTGTCTCTGTAAGCCAAATATCGAAACTTGAGAAAACATTACCCTATAAACCTCTCAAACAAACGAAACCATGGAGAAAATACGTTTGCTGATGTTTTCGAATGACTCTGTACGTCATAATTTGAAACTAATACTACATGTTCATGCAGTGTACGTAACCATGCACAATTTGCTGCTCCGTCAGACATCCACGGTCTCTATGTTCAATGGATTTCATCACAAAATTTGTCAAACTGGTCAGAAATAGTATTGAAGGATGAAATGGGCACCCAGATTTAATAATACTGCATATTATTACAAATTGCTAGCCGAGACGAGATTAATTTATTTAAAGTCGGGATTAGTAAAACAAATACCACCTCCGGGATGAGTGAATCAAATATACGGTAACAATGGGAAATGCTTTTGTTTTATCGTATGTGTCCTGAGCGTATACTACATCGTTAAACAATGAGAGATTCTGAACAATCAATAGTTGCGAGAAAACGTCGACCTGGTTCTATTTTACCCTCTGAACATGTGCAAAAAACCTGAGACACAGGCGTGATGTTTAAGCGCGCGCACACTGCAGCTGACGGTTCACAAGCCGATAAATGTTACTATGGCCCGAGGAAGCAGGGCCGAATCTAAACAGCTATATCTAAATAAATATAGGTTTCCTGAAATATATTTACATCTACAAACTTTCTCTAATTTATCACCTTCCTTATGCTGTATATTAATATAATTTATCATTTTGGGAATTTACGTCAAAATTTGATTTAAAAGTTGTAGTTCAGCTAATCCCTTCTCCAAGTTTAGTGATTGGGAGGACAGCTTGACTGAGGAAATATGTCTAACAAAGATGATTTATTCACTCACTTGCGCTACCAATGAAAAATTTATTTACCCCATCACCAGAAAGATAAACGTTTGCTGGATAAGTCTATGTAAATATATTTTTTCAAAAATGATGACAAATTATGTTAACACGTTGAATGTGGGATAACTTCAGCTGTTTTGGAGGAGACACGATCGACTGCACACTAACCGTTGTCTCTGATTGGCTAAAGGCTAATATGCTGAGCAGTAATCACTGGATTACACATGGTCGGCTTGGCGCACGCGAGTTTACAATCTCACTGGAACTTCTCGGTGTGAGCAACCGATATCAGGTTCTCCACCATGTAATACTTTGTGGTCATTCAAAAGGAACCGCTTATAGGTGGGTTGTTTTGGTATTAGTTTTTGTATTCGTTAGTATTAGTAAGTCCATCGCAACCTAATTAAGAGAAAGTACTTGATGAACAATGTATCTTATTGAATCCGATGAACATGTGATTTATTCTGTTGTTTTGTTTTCTCCAATCCTGTACACTCTCAAAACGCAAATGTTAGATTTAACATCTAGAGTATTGGAGGAGGGAAAGCATTTAGGAAGTGTTGTTTCACCACTTTTTAAGTCTTGGATGTAACAGTTAAAATGTTGCATTTAACACTTAAAAGTGGTGAATACAACACTTTCTAAATGCTTTCCCTCCTGCACCACTCTAGATGTTGAATCTAACATTTGCGTTTTAAGAGTGTACACATTAACAGTAGAATATAAAAGGCCGATTCGAGGCCATGGAAGCCATGGAAGCTATGGAAGCCGATGACGTCATAATGGCGATATCTCGAGAACTAAGACGGATAGAGACTCGCGGCTTACGGCGTCGTATTCCCCTCGTATAGATGCGCGATAAAGGTCCTATACAATTTTATCGCCCGACGGTAACTTTCGCCGCAATTCGACGATAATCGGTGTCACGTGATTCGGCGATTTCTCGCGAAATAAGCGACATACGCGCACGCTGTTTGCGGCGTTGTATTCCTCGTATAGGGGTCTACCGTAAAGCTCCTATACGAATTTATCGTATCCCCGTAAGTTTCGCCTCTATTCGGCGTCGGAAAACGCTCCGTTTACTTACTTAACCGGACACGGAATACGTCCACGCGAAAATTACGTCGACCGTCACATGGTCAACTGATAAAATGACCAATGCGTATATAAAGGCTTCTCATGCGCTGTTTCTACGACTGTCGCACCTGTAAAAGCCAATATGTATCGACTAATGAGTAATCTATACGTTCAAGTGAGGGCTGAAGGAAATTCTCCTCAAGTAACATTTCAACGTATACGACATAATGGGCAGATTGTAAAACCTTATTGTGTTGCCATACGACTGACGAGAGATGGATGGTTTTCATTCAAACAATTCCTGCCTATAGTGGATAGAATGATTCAGGTTAAAGAGACGGTTGAAACTCCATTCAAGCTACAAGATAATATATATATTAGCACTGCAGCATTCGAAGGGGAATGGTGCGTCCACATAAGAGAGTGGTTCCTAAAATCACCACCCACCGAGTTATCATTATTATCAAGCGGACGATATATATGCAAGTCCAAACACGCTTTAATCATGATCAGGACGTGTATGACACCATTCTCAATGCGACCTAAGCAGTCAAGCGAATTACGAAGGTATGTAAGGTATAGCGAGTGTTACAAGGATACACTTCGTCACGCACGAGTGGTTGTAGCCCGAGGGCAACTGCAGCGTAATTTAATATATACTTCGTCACGCACGATTGGTCGGTTCACTGAGACGGCTGTTTTTCCCGTAAACTTCAATAAGATATACTCGACAAATAGACAGAATCCGTAATTATACGCCTAAAGCCTAGAAATTTCGTTTCAGACCAAAACAATTTTTCGATTTTTTTTTTGTTTTTTGTTTGGTTTTTGTTTGGGACTTGCCGATTTTCGTCGAATTTTCCATAAATTACCCATGGCGATATCTCGGGAACTAAGAATGATAGAGACTCGCGGCTTACGGTATCGTATTCCTCTCGTATAGATGCACGATAAAGGTCCTATACAATTTTATCGCCCGACGGTAACTTTCGCCGCAATTAGACGATAATCGGTGTCACGTGATTCTACCATTTCTCGAGAAATAAACGACATACGCGCACGCCGTTTGCGACGTTGTATTCCTCGTGTCGAGGTCTACCGTAAAGCTCCTATACGGATTTATCGTATCTCCGTAACTTTCCCCGCTATTCGGGTGCGCATGCGTGGTGGTGGTGGTGGTGGTGGTGGTGGTGGTAGTGTACTGGATCCACACACACACTTGGAGCGATAATATGCTCTTTCTTGCACCCGGAGAATGTAAAATGTGTATGTTTTATGGGAAAATAAGACGATTTGTCAACCATAGTGTTCCAGCACAGGCAGCAAATTCACACACTTGGAGCCATAGTATACTCTTTCTTGCACCCGGAGAATGTAAATTTGTGTGTGGTCATAAGTAGGTCGAGACGACCTTTGCAACTAGGTTAGTAGGTCAAGTTGACGTCATATCCGTGTCAAAGGTCACTTCCGGTCACGGTACGGCCCAACAAGAGTTATCTCTCCCTACATAGCGGTCTGTTAAGTCTTACCTTAACGCCTTATCCTAACGCCCTAGCATACCAGTTTTTTCTTTTCTGTGCAAACCCTTGTTCTATTTATAGATCACACAGAAGTAGTAGAGAACGGGAAGTTTCAGAGGTGCAATGAAGAGCGTTTGGGGAGATGAGGGCCTTTATCCATACGGCTACCTGGTAAGTTACCATAGCGTATGTGAGAAGGAGGAGGAGGAGGAGGAGGAGGAGGAGGAATGAGGAGGAGGATGAGGAGGAGGAGGAGGAGGAATTATATGACTAGTATAAAATAGAGACAAAGCAATACGAAGACTACTAAATAATCGCTTTATTCATCAACTAATAGCACTGCACAAATAATGAGAGAAAACTGCTTATGTGAAATACATCTCCATTGTCGTGGGTATCATTTCGACATCTAGTCTTCCATTCAATGTTTATGTACGAATATTTCCACTGGGAGGTTTCTAAAGGAATGCAAAAATGTCTCTCATAGAGTTATGATATAGGTATGACAACTTGAAATGTCGTAAAGAGGTGTTTGGCGAGGTTTGGCGAACACACAGTCTATACAACGGTATAAGTTTCGTCTCTAGGACGATTCTCGGGGAATTACAGGGGTCTTTATTGGGAATGGACGTTTTCGGAGCCCTCATTGTCACTCAAAGTCGATTGAAGAAGATAATTTCCAGTTTCCAGCTGCGTCTCTATGAAGCTTTGAAATGCCACATGCAATGTCAGCAGATTCTGGGCACGGGTAGTTGTGTTGGTATCGTCTTCGGATCCTATCTGTTTCTTATGCAGTAGAAGACATACTCGGGTCAACAATTGGATGTCATCTAAGAGCGTGATAAGATGACAACGCATGCGTTGGTACTGAGAGGCATCATTGGTCCGACCTTGGGGTGTATAGATAACACATGTAGCATCGAGTTGAACGTTGGTTCTACGTAATGCTTCGGCTAGAATATCCCCATCGTGGGGTTCAAAGTTTACATCGGTCAGCGTGGACTCGGTAGCGTTCATGGTGAAATATAGAAGATGTTGCCGTGTGGACTAGCCTTATAGATTCGCAGACGGGCTACCATTGGCTATAGCAGGCGATGAAGAACTCGTGAAAGAAGGGAAATATTCGTACATAAACACTGAATGGCAGACTAGATGTCGAAATGATACCCACAACAATGGACATGTATTTCATATAAGCAGTTTTCTCTCATCATTTGTGCAGTGCTATGAGTTGATGAATAAAGCGATTATTTAGTAATCTTCGTATTGCTTTGTCTCTATTTTATACTAGTCATATAATTCCTCCTCCTCTTCCTCCTCATTCTTCCTCCTCCTCCTCCTCCTCCTCCTCATTCCTCCTCCTCCTTCTCCTCCTCACATACGCTAAGGTAACTCTACCAGGTAGCCGTATGGATAAAGGCCCTCATCTCCCCAAACGCTCTTCGTTGCACCTCCGAAACACCCCGTTCTCTACTACTTCCGTGTGATCTATAAATAAAACAAGGGTTTGCACAGAAAAGAAAAACTGGTATGCTAGGGCGTTAGGATAAGGCGTTAAGGTAAGGCCTAACAGACTGATATGTAGGGGGAGATAACTCTTGTTGGGCCGTACCGTGATCGGAAGTGAACTTTGATACGGATATGACGTCAACTTGACCTACTAACCTAGTTTCAAAGGTCGTCTCGACCTACTTATGACCACACACAAATTTTACATTCTCTGGGTGCAAGAAAGAGTATACTATGGTTCCAAGTGTGTGAATTTGCTGCCTGTGCTGGAACACTATGGTTGACAAATCGTCTTATTTTCCCATAAAACATACACATTTTACATTCTCCGGGTGCACGAAAGAGCATATTATCGCTCCAAGTGTGTGTGTGTGGATCCAGTACACTACCACTACCACCACCACCACCACCACCACCACCACCACCACCACGCATGCGCACCCGAATAGCGGGGAAAGTTACGGAGATACGATAAATCCGTATAGGAGCTTTACGGTAGACCTCGACACGAGGAATACAACGTCGCAAACGGCGTGCGCGTATGTCGCTTATTTCTCGAGAAATGGTAGAATCACGTGACACCGATTATCGTCTAATTGCGGCGAAAGTTACCGTCGGGCGA
Source organism: Hanleya hanleyi (assembly GCA_036873755.1). Lineage (NCBI taxonomy): Eukaryota > Metazoa > Mollusca > Polyplacophora > Lepidopleurida > Hanleyidae > Hanleya > Hanleya hanleyi. Next base: position 61,853 of record JAVTVY010018585.1, read on the forward strand.
TAACATTGTATAGGACCTTTATTGCGCATCTATACGAGAGGAATACGATACCGTAAGCCGCGAGTCTCTATCATTCTTAGTTCCCGAGATATCGCCATGGGTAATTTATGGAAAATTCGACGAAAATCGGCAAAGTCCAAAAAAAAAAAACCAAACCAAAAAAAAAAAAAAAAATCGAAAAATTGTTTTGGTCTGAAACGAAATTTCTAGGCTTTAGGCGTATAATTACGGATTCTGTCTATTTGTCGAGTATATCTTATTGAAGTTTACGGGGAAAACAGCCGTCTCAGTGAACCGACCAATCGTGCGTGACGAAGTATATATTAAATTACGCTGCAGTTGCCCTCGGGCTACAACCACACGTGCGTGACGAAGTGTATCCTCGTAATACTCGCTATACCTTACATACCTTCGTAATTCGCTTGACTGCTTAGGTCGCATTGAGAATGGTGTCATACACGTCCTGATCATGATTAAAGCGTGTTTGGACTTGCATATATATCCTCCGCTTGATAATAATGATAACTCGGTGGGTGGTGATTTTAGGAACCACTCTCTTATGTGGACGCACCATTCCCCTTCGAATGCTAGTGCTAATATATATATTATCTTGTAGCTTGAATGGGGTTTCAACCGTCTCTTTAACCCGAATCATTCTATCCACTCTAGGCAGGAATTGTTTGAATGAAAACCACCCATCTCTCGTCAGTCGTATGGCAACACAATAAGGTTTTACAATCTGCCCATTATGTCGTATACGTTGAAATGTTACTCGAGGAGAATTTCCTTCACCCCTCACCTGAACGTATAGATTACTCATTAGTCGATACATATTGGCTTTTACAGGTGCGACAGTCGTAGAAACAGCGCATGAGAAGCCTTTATATACGCATTGGTCATTTTATCAGTTGACCATGTGACGGTCGACCTAATTTTCGCGTGGACGTATTCCGTGTCCGGTTAAGTAAGTACACGGAGCGTTTTCTGACGCCGAATAGAGGCGAAACTTACGGGGATACGATAAATTCGTATAGGAGCTTTACGATAGACCCCTATACGAGGAATACAACGCCGCAAACGGCGTGCGCGTATGTCGCTTATTTCGCGAGAAATCGCCGAATCACGTGACACCGATTATCGTCGAATTGCGGCGAAAGTTACCGTCGGGCGATAAAATTGTATAGGACCTTTATCGCGCATCTATACGAGAGGAATACGACGCCGTAAGCCGCGAGTCTCTATCCGTCTTAGTTCCCGAGATATCGCCATTACGACGTCATCGGCTTCCATGGCTTCCATGTGTTAGAACTCCCCTTTTATATTCTAAGTGATGGCATTTAACACAAAAGACTGAAGTCCTATTAGTCCCATAGAGGCGATAATCCGAGGTAACTCGGACTACACGGGCATCGAATAACATTCAGTAATAATCAGTATTATTTTGTGACTCAATAATTGCAATAAATCTGTCACATTATCAATTATTGCATATAATTACATGAGTCAAGTACAAAGAATTCGGTTCAAGAACAACATACCAGTAGATCACAATAAATGTGACATAACTGACTAGAACAGGAGAAGTCTGGACCACAACTGAACTGGCTGTAAACTCTTCAGCGTTAATTAAACAGAAAACAGAGTGAACGAACAGCTGATTTCGCCAAACTGGGAACGAGGAGTTGGACCCACTTCTCGTGTAGTGACTGCAGTCTATTTCATTTATATACATTACGAAATGTCAGCCAGGGCAGACGAAGTAGTAGCCTACAAATATTAACCCTTACACAAGGAAGATATTAAAAAATAAAATTTGTATTAACAATTATATTGTACCATATGTAATTTCAGTCAATGGGGTGAGTGAGTGAATAGAATTTAACGTCGCTTTCAACATTATTTCAGCTATATCACGATGAAACAACTAAGCACCACCCAGCCCAGTTCAGTTGTGTTCCTGCTACTTCAAAGAAGAAATCTTTGAAGCAGCATGGAACCAGACACCCTCCATCCACCCTATAAAACACTGAGGATAGCGCACAAGACACAGACAGGACGCTTACATGGTGCAATAAAGACAAGTGATATTACAGTGCTAGACATCACATTATCTAGTTCCTGTTGCTCCTCAGCAAAATGCGTTGAAGCAACAGGAACCAGTGCCCACCCAACCACCCGCTTCAGTCAATGGGAATATCTGTTGGGCTTAACCCAGTTACGTGTAAGAACCCCAAATGCAGCGTCAAATTGATTTACAAATGTCAAACAAAACAGTGATTTTAGCCCAATATGAAGTCAAATTCACCTGAAAAATGAAGGGATATGAAATAAAAATTTGATATTGAAAATGATTTGGCTAATATTTTTATCTGGCTGCTCATGGGGAATATAGAGCCCAGAACTATTGCTTGACACTTGTAGATCAGTTTGACTCTGCATCTAGGTTTCTTATATACTTAAATGGGTTAAGCCCAATTGACATTCCCATTGACTAAAATTTGGTACAAAATAAATGTAAATATTAAAGTAGTTTTCTCTTCTTTCAATATCTTCCTTGTGTCTAGACGGACAAGTGGGTGAATATTCATGACCATACTCCAAGCCATTGGGAAGAAATCGCCAAAAGACTGTCGAGACGGGGGCAGGAAAATTTTAATCCAATTTTCAGGTATAAATTCCTTTAATCACCTGCAGGCGTTGAATGATAATCTCTTCTGGCATGAGGTTTTCTGCATTCATGTCTCCCTCATCTGATGGTGCACTTTCAATACTGCTATCTATGACTTGAAAGAGACTAATGTCATGCTTTGTTGCCTGGAGCTGTTTTAGGTCGGACCGTAGATCATCCTGATTAGGTAGTTTTACCTCTGACGAGGCACTGTAATCTCCACAATCTTCCAGAGGACCTTTCCTCTTCTTTGTCTTGCAAAATATATGTGTCTGCACTTTTCTCTTGCAAACAAACAAGGATTGTGTGGCATTCTTGTTTTTTTCTTTGCGGCATATGCCACACCTGTGCCTTGTTCGTACAACAGTTAGGATTTCGCGTTGTTAACTCATAGTCCAACATTGCAAATAACATTAACAGTGCTGCAACACAATTGCACTCCCCCCCAACTCCAGCTGGACATTGGCACTCCACATGAATGACCAAGCCTGTCACATCATCCAGGGCACATTTTACATCATACCGTGATTCTGGCATGGAAGCCAATACACTTGTCCTTACATGAACAACTCCCTGGCCTGATGCGAAGAAGTTATACCCCTTGACTAGTGGCTTGTCAGCTGTGGGTAACAGCATACACTGTCTTCTTCCTGTCCTGACGCATGTATAATTCTTATTTGCCGTTTGACGAGATACATGTACTCCATTATTGTTGTGACAGTGTAACTGTATCTTTGAGGAATCCTGTCCATAGATTCTGTCCACTTGTCCAGTTCTGAAAATCCAACTGCAGGCAACTGTTTTAAGTGTTCCTGCAAAATGCTGAGTGTGGTAGCTTTGTCAGCATGGTCAGGGTTATACACGAACTTGTCTAACCCGTGACTTCTGATCTTCCTCACCCTGAAGCGAAAGATGTAAAATAACATCTAAATTATAACCTATAATTTTATATTTATTTAATCAGGTTAAATGTTCAATGTCCCATACTGATTAAAATGGGTAGGGCTGGTTCGACATATATCACATGAAAAAATTTAACCTTAATTTGCTTAATGAGTATCATTAATACAAATATAATTTTCTTAATAATGTATATTGTATAGTAGCACAAGCTAAATTTGATATAGCTTAATAACAATGTAAAATGAAAGACACACAATGTTAAACTTATCCACATGAAAATACACAAAAGAACAGAGGTAAGGACTGATGCAGCCATATTAGCAGCCATGGTGAATGAGTATGCTGAAACAATTTATTACTAGTAGCCGCTTTGACTTTGCACACAACAGGGTATGAAATAGACAAACAAATTCTAGTTGCCCATCGGCAAGCACAGGCAACCAACACATCCAAATGCATTGCAATTTGGACAGAATTTGGTTGCCCAAAGAAAATTTAGGTTGCCCCGGACAAAGGGCAAGTTTGCGCCCTGCATATCCACCATACATTAGGATCCTGTCATTCACACAATGTTGCAAAACATGTACCCATAACTTGGCTGGACTAGTACGATGTTATAATGTTTTTGCCATGTTGAAAAAAGTCTGAATAGGCTACCTTCAAATAAACACATGATACATGTCATAGCAATTGGAAACTTCATTAATGGCTATTCAGCCTGTTGTGCAATTGTTACACAGAGCTGATAAATGTTTTAAACAGTGCAAAATCTCTTTTTTGGAGATTACAATGACAAACTAAATGTTCTGATGCAGGAGCAATGCAATTCGTCTGATGATTGTGAACTTTGCCAATTACTGGTACACAAAATCTAATGTCAAACAAGTTCCTCCGAATTGCTTTTGAATATGATTTTAGGACCATCAAGGGGGTGAGTGAGTGAATAGAATTTAACGCCGCTTTCAACAATATTTCAGCTACCGGTATATCACGACGAACCAACTACAGTATTAGCACCACCAGGCCCAGTTGTGTTCCTGCTACTTCAAAGAAGAGATCTTTGAAGCAGCATGGAACTAGACACGGTGGCACCCTCCATCTACCCTACAAACATGGAGTACAGCACACAAGACACAGACAGGACGCTTACATGGTGCAATAAAGACCAGTGATATTACAGTGCTAGACATCACGATCAAGTTCCTGTTGCTTCTCAGCTAAATGCATTGAAGCAACAGGAACCCGTGCCCACCGGACCCCCAACAATAGTATTAAAAGTTTTGACAAAAAAATTATGGTGGACTATGAGGACATGGAATATGACAAGATGATACTCGGTAATTTTCGTCAAAGCAGGTTAGATATAAGTTGGATATTACTTCAACAATTTATCTCACTGTTAAGCTCATTTGAATATTTGTTTTGTCAAGATCTTCTATGATAAAAATTGACAAAGCTGAGCAATATTTTCAACAGCATTTCTGCCCTCACTTTAACTATAATGAAATAATATATTTATGAATGTTGGGATCCGATAAAATATCCCACTTTGGATATTTTTTGTATACCGGTACTTCCATATTTTGAAGCTGGCATAATTGCTAGTTATTCTGTTCGTATTTGTATTACAAAAGTGGTGAGTGATGGGAAGTATAGTGCAAAAACAACACGAAAAAATGATACACATAATTGCAATATCACAGAGAACCATTTAGGCGAGAAAAAGTCAGCAAAATTATACAATCGCATTAAAGTTTTGTACCGTATAGTAGATTCTGTCTTCTTTTTGTAGTTTAGATGGCGAAATTCGTTTAGTATGAAAATCAGTCTAAATATCTAAATTAGGATATATTTCAATATCCAAACTTGGATTTAATATCCCATCCCAGTTAGTCCTTCTTTCTAACCTGGACAATGCAGCAGGAATTGAAGAAAAACCAGAATAGAATCCCCCTTCGCTTTTACAAAATCACAGCCTGTCCTAGCTAAGGTTCATAGCGTCTCCCTTCCCTCACCGCTATGCCGACGACAAATACATTTCCCTGGTGGTAACTCGAACATCTCCATGGCGCACGTATTATTACCTTTGCACCATCATTAACTTGAGAAAATGGGCCGCCATGAATGAAAAAACAGAAATGGCAGACTAAATGACCATTCGTCGGTCAAAAATTAATTACAGATGTTAAAATTATCCCTATGGAGCCTCAAAATCACCTGAAATCGAGGGTCAAGAAGATGGGTATTTCCGTCATAATAGACCCCGTGTACAGGTTGGGGAAAATATCTTGATCGAGGTATTATACCCTGATCGGGGTATTATACCTCGATCGAGGTATAGGGCTATACCTCGATTGGGGTATAGGGCTATGTCAACTTCAGTTTTTATATATTGATGGAAAATGTGGACATCCACACGTACCCTGGACCTCATGGATCTTTCAATAGCATCTACACATGTATGGCTTCAATGTTCCATGATTTTCACAGCAACTTGTTGCTTCGCTTTATGCGACTAATCATTCAAATTAGCCATTGCAATATTTCAAAAATGAAACATGGCTTCAAATGACATATTTGGTGAAATTTATTCCATAAATGAAAATGGAATGATGGCGTACTTCCATGTCAAGGTCATGGGCAAATTGCAGGATTCGAGACAGACACATAATCTAATCTGCTAGCATGTGCACATAAAAAACAGACCTCTGCTCCGAGTATTCTGACCCTGCCATGTGTGTGTATGCTAGGAGATTGTACATTGCTTCGGACAATTTAATCTAATTTATCTAATTTATTCATCAGTCAATGCATCTACAGAAGCTGGATATGACTTTGAGATGCAAGTATGCCATCACATGCCATTTTCATTTACAGAATAAATTTCACTGAATATGTCATTTGAAGCCTTGTTTCATTTTTGAAATATTATAGCAGCTAATTTGAATGATTAGTCGCATAAAACGAAGCAATAAGTTCCTGTGAAAATCATGGAACAATGAAGCCATAGATGGTGTTGAAAGATTCATGCACTGCAGGGTTTACGTGGATGTTCACATTTTCCATTAATATATAAAAACTGAAGTTGACATAGCCCTATACCACAATCGAGGATTGTGAAGACTGTGTCTGGGCGCCGATTCTTGCGCAGCCTAATAAATTGCACTTCCTAATAAACCAGGAAGTGTTACGTCAGCGATCCGATGACCAATGATCTGACCTTTGACAAAACCTGTTTGACCAGGTGCACCGGGTCCACGAGGTCTCCGAACAACACAAATGAATGGAACGAGCTGAAAAATCTGGCACCATTAGCCTCGAACCGAAACGCAAAGGAAACGCAATCACATTTTTTCGTCAAAGGGCTTTCGAGCGCGCTGAATTGAGCAATATCATAAGGACTGATATTAAATCAATGAACAACTGTACAAATCTTTCTTTCTAAAACCCTGTAAATCGTCTGTAATCCTTGAAACATTTTATAGACCTGCTCTTCCACTTTCCCGCGAAAGAAAACAGTGAGGCGCTCGACGAGTGGGACTCGCCTGTGTTACACAGTACGCTGAGTCAACACACAGAATATGATTTACTTATGTCAGCTACCCGACCCTCCACTTGTTCTCACCTGAACAGGTATCAGAGTTATTTCTCTTGCTTTGAAGTTCTCTTTGAACACGTAACTTCCGCTTTACGCTTTTAATGGCGATTTCACGTTTCAAGCTCTGAGAATGTGGAACCTCTTTTACTAGTTGTGATCATTTGGCTTGTTGTACACTTGAATAGTAAATGTTATCATGTTCTCCTGGCTTCCCTGCTTACGTGAGTACCTTTATTTATTTGTTACGACCAAGGTATAATACCTCGATCAAGGTATTTTCCCCAACCTGGTGTATATACAGGGGATGATGATCACAACATCGATTATGGTATTTTTATTCATGGCGGCCCTTTTTCTCAAGTTAATGAAGGTCCAATAGGGCGCAAAGGTAATAATAAGTGCGCCATGGAGATGTTCGAGTTACCACCAGGGAAATGTATTTGTCGTCGGCATAGCGGTGAGGGAAGGGAAACGCTATGAATCTTAGCTAAGCCTGTCCCTGCTTTATTAATTTGATGTTTCTATGTCTATTTCGAAGATAATCATTCCAACCACCACAGTCACACAGCTGGCAAATGAATCAATAATGTCACAAGTTCTCCTGAGCGACCCACAGCCAGTCACTCACTCAAATTTGTAACAACAACAACAACAATACATTGCCAGTAGTAGTACGTGCCCTATACCATCGCATCAGCATCTCGTGGGTCTCGGACTTCGTTGAAGATAGTACTCGGCAATCTATTCACCTTCTTAGTGAATCTTCCGTGTTCTTTCAATGCATTTCAAAGGTAATTTCGCCAGTCTCACATCTTCCTCGCGGAAATACACAATCCCCTCCGTCATGGTGTTGTTGTTGTAGGTCACTGCTGTTGTATCCCACTCCTATCCCGCCGTGCAATGCGCGAAGAGTGCGGAGTCTTCCGCCCACGTCATTAATCTATACCCAAGGGACCATTCTGTGTTCAGTGCGCGATCCATCCCGTGACTCCCGCCATATTTAATGATATCACCAAATAGAAATATATTTGCTGATATCAGCAAATGTTTTGCTGATATCAGCAAATTATTTGCTGATATCAGCAAATGATTTGGTGATATCAGCAAATGATTTGGTGATATCAGCAAAAAAGATGTATTTGCTGATATCAGCAAATGATTTGGTGATATCAGCAAATCAATTGCTGATATCAGTGAATGATTTGCTGATATCATTAAATGATTTGCTGATATCAGCAAATATTTGCTGATATCAACATTGATTTGCTGATATCATCAAATATTTGCTGATATCACCAAATATTTGCTGATATCATCAAATAATTTGCTGATATCAGCAAATATTTGCTGATATCAGCAAATACTGAATAAAAAGCAAAACGGCTTGCCATACGCGCGATGCAAACCCACGTTTGAATCACCATAAGATTGGTTCCTGGGAAAACCCCATTTATCGGAAGATTACTTGAAAATGTTTTAGTCCTATTTACAACATTCATGTATCATCGAACTGAAACTTGATTGCGTTATAATAACGAAATATGTGGGATATTTATTGCCGTAATGCAGTAAGACAGGGCGAATATTTATCCCCGATTACTTTTCGTATAATCAGTATCCGCATGACCTTCGTGAAGTTTGATGGCCTGCATGATCTGAAACATTTTCTGAGAACTGTACAGAATAAAGGCAGGACCTTGGACATCACCCATAGACACCATATAGACACGGCCTGATAGCGTGTATATTACATAATGCAAATGATAATTACGTTCCTGTGACTGATGTTGTCTTAGTAATGTGCCTTACTCTCCTGATACAATGAATTTGTTTCATTTCGATATTTTCTTTTTTGTTCAAGTTCATGAGAATGCTGGGACAAAAAAGTGTCTGAAAGACGGTCCATAGAATTTGGGAATTCACATCAATTCAATTACTCTTCGGTCCCCTCACCGCCTCCTATTATTCATGGGTGATTCAGTTTCACTTGCTTCTATTGGTTATTTTGGTCTGCCAAAGCTACTTTCCGTGTTGCAATCTGTACTTTCAGTTGAAGACAATTGCTGGTAACATTTGAGGCAAAATATGGCTCAGTTGTGGAATTATGTTGCATTTGTTAAATAAAGCAGCCTAGATCGGCCATCCAGATAGATCACATTCCAAATGGTTTCATATTCTTGTCTGTGCTGGTGCTCTAACAGTGAATGCAAATGGAGGCACCTGTTGATCTTCTGGCGCCAGTGACGGGGATTTGTTGTGTTTGTTAATCCTCGGTCGTCTGGTTCGAACCAAAGAATACTTATTACTAATTATGGATATCATTGAAAGACCATGGTCAGGAAAACGGATGTTTCCCCATACATATTTTCTTACGCCTCACTTTGGTTTAAACAAATTTATTGCAAACACTGTTTACAATAGGGGCACAATGAGCCCAAGGCTCGTTAGCGTGTCCCCCTATAGGTATAATATGATACATGTTGTTCAAACGGATACATTTATAATGTAAAAAGCAGAAGAGTCGGGACATTATTTCTTAAATTGCTTACTTCTGTAACAGACGTAGATAGTGGGAGAAAAAGGAATAGTGAGAGACAAAAAAATGTGATAATATTGTAAATACGAGGTTTTTAAAAAGAAAAGAAATGAGGGAGCACCATTTGTCGAGTGTACGCTCGATGTGAGCCGCCTGCATGTCACGGTCGAGATGTGATTATGAACACTAGAATCGCTTAGTGTCTGTGATAAATGATCCTAAGCATTTTTGAACATCGATGTTTTTGGAAATTGTTTTGTCGTAAAAGACAAACAATAGAGTGTGAATATCCTACAAGATGGGGGAATTAGAACCATTCAATATAATTGCAGAGAGTTTAGCAAGGAAAGAATGTCGTTGAGTAAAGAAGAGAGGGCAGTGGAAGAAATAATGTTCGGGAGTTTCATTCGAAAGCCCACAAATACATTTTGGGTCTACTATTAAATGATTATTGAATAGATCTTGCTCCAGATTACTGCAACCATTTCTTATTCGGCCTCACTTTATATCTTGGGATCAAGCTCTATCAGAAAATACAATAACATCGAAGATGGACACTTCGGTGGCGTCATATAACGGTAAGATTTTTAGAATATTTTTATTTGTGCCATCTTCTCCGAAAAAAACCCCAGAATAATATATCAGGAAAATATTGCTCGTTGTGAAAATAAAATAATTGTGGGCACTTTTATGCATAAAATGCCAATGATTTTAATTAAAAATATATAAAAAGTGTAACATTCTACCCTCAAGGCCGCATTTTTATTTATGTACCCACGACGGGTATGCAACAGGCTCAAAATGACCCCAATATGACGACCTATAACAGTCATCAATTTTTATCTCAATTTTTCGTCGCTTCTGAGAGAGAATAGAAAACGGGAGGTCCCTGTCAGCGTATGACGATACTGGATATGTTCATTAACTCACACTTCTACGATGGATGCCCTCACAGGTACTTGGCATACAAGGGAAGTCACGTGTTGATATTCTGGCGCCAACGACGAAGATTTGTTGTCTTTGTTAATACTGCATCGTCTGGCTCATGTCGAAGTTGACTTATTCTTAGTCACGAAAAACAATGGAGGCTAATGGTCGTAGTAGAAGAAATGGTAATAGACTATAGAAATTGGCTGCAGACGGCTCGAAAACAACTTCCATTGTTAACGAGTGAGGATGCATGACATCTTTCTAACACTTTCATTGTGCAAATTATGATTTTTACGTGTAGTAAGAAAATTCTAGCTATATTAAAGGCATAATTGGAAAGAAACTATATCCTTAGAAAGTTCCATTGCTTTTTTTTATTACTATTTTGCAAAACTAAATTCAGCGTTGCATCGTGTATTCTATGTTAACAAGATAAGTGTCACCAGTTATGTCACCAAACTTTTAGGCTCAGCAGAGGATATCCACGACCCAATCTCGATTAAAAGATGTCGCAGTGTCTATAGATTGTCCCCCCCCCCTCAGTTTTAGGATCCGTTTTATTCTTTATTCACCATATACCTGACGGAGAGCGATATCCGAATTCTCACATGTATCAACTATTAAATATTTACCTGTTTCCTTCATGTTACTTTATTTGTTATT